>JASAND010031404.1:0-71048 GCA_030248195.1 Trissonchulus latispiculum
TTTGTCAGTTCTGTTTTCGTGAATGTTACGTATCGTATGAAATTTTATACTGTGTAATAGAGTATGGCAATTTTCATACCATATTAAACGGTACGTCCGTATTACTGTACGGTATTGACAAACAACTGAATACTGCTGTCAAATAATAGTTCCTGTTCTGTTTATCTTACCAAATACGTCTAAAATTTCCGGTACCGACATAAACACCTGAAATTATTTGAATATGTATGTCTAACGAACGTTCTCAGAATTTTAACCTACCAGACACTAGAAGTACATAGAACCTAATCATTATATATATATACATATATATATATATACACACATATATACATATCTTATATAGATATCTATATAATGTATATCTTTTATACTATCGACAAAATCAAAAGTACGTAAAACTAATTGTTATTATAAAACTAGAGCAGAGTGCATCTATTATTGAAATACCTTCGTTTTAAGCCTATTTCTGTTTGAATCGTTTTTGATATTATGCAATAAATTAAAAATGATGCTATATTTCAGAAAAATTATAGTTTCAATTATCACTACTACTAGTACAAAGACAACATGAAACTACATGTTGTGCTTAAAATGAATTTTCCATACCTCAATTTGCACAATTTTCACGCAGTATATCAATACTGACTCGCTGAAGGAAATAGTATAATATTGATTTTGGTCCAGTCATTCATTGCTAATAGTCTGCTACCAAGTTCGTTCATGAATCTCTTTGTTTTAGGCCCGGCTGTTTCCATTTGATAAATTTCAATACTTTTTCCAATTTTGCATTCAGATACTTTACAGGCTCCAGAAACTTGTTTGCTAGTGTAATTTTTGTTAAACTCCCACTCCCAAAAACAACAACTAATCTTGCTGTATTTGCTAAAGAATCAGAAAACTTCATGAGATATCTTTGAACTCTTCTTATCTGCGGAGCATCCCATGCACTTCGTGCTGGCGATTCCGGAATTTTGACATGATAATTCTATAACTACCCTAAATACAATGCTTCAGTAAATCCATGAATCGTTGTATTAGTCAAGGAATCATGAAGCATAGATTTGCAAAGATTGAATGAGCCCAAACATGAAGGTATAAATGAAGGAAGTCTATATCCATAGTCTTCCGAATACCCAGTCCACCGCCACGAATAGGCAAAAATGTTTGCAAGCATGTCATCAAAATGTTCGGTAGATCTTCTTGTCAATGTCTATGACTTTCTATATTCTTTCTGACTGTGTCATCGTAATTTGACAGCATAAGTGATTGTAAACGGGTGAAGTTCTAAGAGTAAACATCACTCTGGGCAAGACCTTTCTGCAGCAAAAGGAATCTTTTATGTTTTGGCAATTAAATTATATATGCAATCAGAGCTTGAAGTTCATTTATTTTCTTAGTCAACGGCCTGGTAGCTGGCCTGATAGCGGCAAGCCAGGATTTTTCAGCTATATATAATATACAAAAACGTGGAAAAATCGGCGTTAACAAATTTGTCAGTCGATCCAGAGCTAACACTTATATCCACTACGTAAAATATAATTTTTATAGCTTATAAGACATGCTGGTCATGCTTATAAGACAGTCAATCACTCCATTACAATACTGTCAGCTATCTGGACCTTTTATTGAGATATTTTATTGGGGCCTGCTCTTTGGTATTTTTAAACAGCTAAAAAGAATAAGATTTATTTACGAAAGGAAATTTTTCAACTATTTCGATATTTTTTATCATTATACTGTTTACATTTTTAACACTAATATGTGCATATGTATTATTAATTATTATTCAAGGTTATTTATTCTTAAAGGCCCTCAATTGAGTAAAACAATATCGAGAAGCCTATAAATTAATAAAATTTTATATTCTGTATCTTCTCTTTATATATAAATGTTCAGTTCACCGATTTTTTAATACAATCTTAGGGCTGCATCGGGTCCGACACCACCAGAGCAGAGGCCGGGATAACGTTCGACCCACAGTCAGGACCAAGGCCTGGCCCACATTTCGGCCCCTGAGCCGGGGGAAGAGGTCTTAAAGGCGTAACGTAGATCAATTTTGAAATAATATAACTTGTCATGGAAACAGGAAAAAGACACAATGTTACCGTCGTTACAGCCAAGACATTATCTTCTTGTTTTTATTAATTTTTGGCGTGATAAATAGCAAAATTATGGATAAATAAGTAAAAAATAGGAGATAAATCAGTAAAATTTTTGAGAATTTAGATGATTTTTAGGCCAAGAAACGGAACGGGGCCTAACCATCGGGGACGGAGCCAAGCCAAGCCACGATGCATACCTATACAAGCCATGGTACCGACAATGCGAAATATGGATGGGCTATCTTGGGGGAAAGAAAATTGGAAAGAGGAAAGTTGTCTAGGAAGAGATACACATCAACTTGCCCCCACAATAATAAGCAAAGTCATTATCATTACATATTCATGCCTAATGTTATGCCACAATTGCATGCTACATTAAAACACTTACTCAGCTTCGCACTTAGATGAATCCAACATTTAATAGTACAATTGCTGCACTCACCGAACAATGGAACCACTCACTTACTACAGGAACGACAGTGTCGCAAGTGCAAATCCAATACCTGCAGTAAGAAACCCACATTTCCTGTTGCAAGTATTTTACAAACTGATTATTCTCAGACTCTCCCATCATATTTTATGCCATCTGATCTAGATTTCGTATTTCTTAGCCGCAAGAAACAAAAGCCCAGTCACCCAAAAACAAACCTGGAAGAGATATCCAAACCATAGATTCTCTCTGAAAATTTATTTATTTCTTTTAAATTTAATTATTTTGTCTTACCTTAATGTCATTACTACTCTGCTGAGCTCAGAATTTTTGGCTGTGATGCAGAGCATTCGTCAATTTTCCCAGGATTCTTGTTTACACTATGATCAATAGCACAGTTTTCTGACTACGCCGTCATTAATTTGTTTTTTGACTACACCTTCATTAATTTCATGTCTTCACTTTAAGTGACCTCACACAGAATTCAATTTAAAGACTTCTTATTTCTTATTTACACACACTAATTCAATTCTGAGAAGATTTACTACCAGCGATATGTGTTAGATTTTTATCATAGAATAAATCACCGGTTGCAACAAATATGCACCAGTTTGGAACTTAAATGCTATAATTAATCAAGCTAATGTCATTTTATAAACAAACTATGGTTGCAAACGAATGTCGCGCCTGTGGGCGCGACACGAAAAAGACAGTATAGGTTTGAAACAAATCAAACCTTGATCCATATAAAATTTCAATTTCACAAACTAATTGTCGCAGCCCGACGCGAGGAATGAAGATAGATTCTTCTGTTGCTGACAAGCAACGCTCTTTTACTGTCGGACTGTCTGGGATTATGTAACGTGTTGTTATTGTTCGATTACATACTTGGATTGGTAGTTCTGACTTCACGTGTTGAGTTTTGCTAATTTGTTCGATTTTGGTTACGTTCTTCTGTTTGGTTCTATGAATAAATTGGCTTTGATTTAAGTTTGGATTTAGTTTGTGATTGGATTGCGCTCATTTCACAACACTAATTAAATTTTTCAATATTAAAAAATACCGGTTTTTAGCATAGTTTAACGCGAAGGACTGAATGCCAAATGTTTCTTGAAGTGAAATCAAAGAATGGAATTTTGATCAAGTACTGGAAGGGGTAGGCTGCATATATCTGCAGCTAAATACTTTTTTCGAAGGATTTGCAGCCTTCCCCCTACAAAAGAAGAAGAAATATTAACTGCTCAACAATTACAACAACAACAACAACAACAACAACATCAGCAACAACAACAGCAACAACAACCGGCAAAGATAAGAAGATATGGAAATAGGGTGTTACAAATCGAGAGAGGAATCGCAAAAAATGCGAGAGGAATAGAGAGGAATTGAGAGGAATGGAAAGAGCACATTTGAAAGCATATGTTGGCAGCATTGGCAGCTTTCTAACTCATTCCAGTAACTTACACAAGGAGAGAGGAATCTTGTAATTTTCACAGAATACGCCCAAAATCACAGCCCCCCTGCAATTGCCAACAACAACAACAACAACATCAGCAACAACAACAACAACAGCAACAACAACAACAACAGCAACAACAACCGGCAAAGATAAGAAGATATGGAACAGGGGTTGTTAGTGGTCTGGCCCCCTGTGCCCAACAGGAAGATCAAGAAGATTCCGTCCACAAGGAAAGATACCAAGCTAAGTATCATTTAATACAGGGTTAATAAGATAATAATATATTTAAATTTAATTATCACTTTTAATTTTTTTGTTTATTGTTTTAAACCAAAGTGACTTTTAAAATCTTCAAAACGTTAAAAGTTCCAAAATGTTGATTAACTTTTCGATGGCGGACTTTTTCCTTCTGTCCTGTCTTTAAGCTTGGCCGTTCCCATCGCGTCTCTTCTGCAGCTTTTCTTATTCTCCCTCTATCCTACCAAGCAGGCTTTACTAGGTTTCAGCCATCTTAGTCACTCGAGGAATGCGGGGGGCAGCCTGCCTTGGCAAACAAGGCAGTCTGCCCTGGGTGTGACTGAGGCTATCCCAGTTTTTCTAGGAGTGGCCAATAACCGTACACCGACTTGGCTTGGGGATTACTTTTTCTATCCGTGATCCTCGCTTCTCCGCTTCTGGTCCGCCTCTTAACTTGGACTGCGGAGAGCAGCACCATACAGGCCTCATGCAGAGCCTCGTGGTGTCTGGGCCCGTACCAAAAAAAATCAAAGAATCTAATCAAAGTTTTTACAGCAGTATTTCTGGTTTAAAATTTAAATTTCGTTGGAAATAAATGACTTTTACAAACATTTCCAAACTTCCTATTACAAGGTTACTTTTTCGATCAACAATCTGATATATTACTTTTAAGTTTAATGAAAACGAATAACTTCATCTAGTCTCAAAACTGAATTTTGTGACTCTCTACACTAATTAAGTTTTTCATTTAATGGGAATGTGTGAAAATATAACAACAGCAATACTTAGCCTTAAAATAGGATATTTCTTTAGGGGGTTTAATTTCTGATAAATAATACCCAGGACGCAGAAATGGGATTTATTCCAATCTAATTAAACCCATTGTCCTAATTGCAAGCTATCAAAACAACCAAAAACTATAAATAAACATTTCATTCAGTTAGATTAAAACAAACATGACAGAGTCATGTGATCCTTCTGACTATTAATTACAGTATTTGTCAGAAGATATATGCTGTGTCTATGGCTGCCTACTACCATATCTAAGCCCCGCATACCTGAATAGCATGACTTATCAATGGAGAGCGGTCTCCACGGTTCACATTCTCATCAATCTCTAGGCGAACAGATTTGTTTTTAACAACAGGCAGGCAACTATCTGAGGTCATCTACGATGTAACAGGTGGATGGTTACACCAGGGGATCTGTCCAAAGGAAGCTACTGTATTCCTTTAACATATGGGAAACAACATGGAGTCACCTATCGGGTATTAGGTTAAAGGTCCTCAGGGTGCGCTCCCACTTGAGGATCAAGGATTTCAGAGCTTGCAGGGAGTCGTACCAATTATTGCATGTTCTGACAGTCTTTCTGGAACACACTATGACTTTGAACACAACGCTTGTAATATTGTTGATAGTCCTAAAATTACAGACGTAATGGCCGCTAAGGCCAATATGTCAGTCCTATTGAAAAAGGGTAACTACTTTTCTATACCCTGTAACATCCCAATATGGATTGTTCTGTGGTGCAAAATTTTGCAAATATGATGTAGGCCTGATTTTATACACATATTCACAATCACAACTTCATCAGAAATATATTTGTCTGACAATTGCTTTGATTAATAACGTTTACAGTTTCTGTGGGATGAAAAATTTTATGAAGGTTTGTCAGTTCTGTTTTCGTGAATGTTACGTATCGTATGAAATTTTATACTGTGTAATAGAGTATGGCAATTTTCGTACCATATTAAACGGTACGTACGTATTACTGTACGGTATTGACAAACAACTGAATTCTGCTGTCAAATAATAGTTCCTGTTCTGTTTATCTTACCAAATACGTCTAAAATTTCCGGTACCGACATAAACACCTGAAATAATTTGAATATGTATGTCTAACGAACGTTCTCAGAATTTTAACCTACCAGACACTAGAAGTACATAGAACCTAATCATTATATATATATATATATATATATATATATATATACACATATATACATATCTTATATAGATATCTATATAATGTATATCTTTTATACTATCGACAAAATCAAAAGTACGTAAAACTAATTGTTATTATAAAACTAGAACAGAGTGCATCTATTATTGAAATACCTTCGTTTTAAGCCTATTTATGTTTGAATCGTTTTTGATATTATGCAATAAATTAAAAATGATACTATATTGAACCATATTAGATACCATATTAAACGGTACGTCCGTATTACTGTACGGTATTGACAAACAACTGAATACTGCTGTCAAATAATAGTTCCTGTTGCGTTTATCTTTAAAAGTTTCGGTACCGACATGAACACCTGAAATTATTTGAATACGTATGTCTAACAATCATTCTCAGAACTTTAACCTATCTTCATTGTAAGATAAAATGACAACATCCCCAATTCCTTACCACAAGTCACAGTAATTTGTAGTTCTTTCAGCATGTTTTGCAAAATTCGGCAAGTTTGCAAAATGTGTAAAGCATGTACTAGTTTTTATGGATTCAGATGTGCGTAGATTAGCGGAGGCCCTCCAGCAAAAGCAACCAAACTCGTATTACACAAATTGTATACGTAACTTAATGGATGAGAACAAGAGAAGTCGATGAGTGGGTTGAGTTTTTTCTAAGAGCAAAGTACCCTGCTGCGAAAAAATATAAATTTTATTTACTTGGTTATTCCCGAAAACAAAATATCATGGAAAACACTATCTTTGCTTTAATGGGCAACATTGCGATAAGTTGTGATAATCTTGTGCAACAGTTTCTTCCACGCACGTGTTCACTTTTTATGGTTGTTAAATTTTAGGTAAATGTTCCTTGGTTTCTTTATCTATCTAGGAGCGATCTCGATTTAAAAGCACATTCCTCAATTTTTAGTCCTAATTAAGCGAGAACTGCCTACCTGGTGTCTGACAATATTTTCCATGGAAAACTTGTTTATGCTGTATGCCGTAACCGGCTGTACCCTAATTTAATCTGATTGATGTTGACATATTAATTTTATGGATGCCCTTTCTGTTCTAGTAATTAGAAATATGCTAGCAGAAACACGGCATCAGGTTAACAAACCTTTGTTATACCGGCGTTTCTTTCAAGGTTATATCCTTTTAACCAACAAACGTTGTAAATTTACTTCCATTATTCCTAAAAACTTCCAGTTACTACTTCTGAATATTAATAACAGCAAGAGTACATAATACTAAGAGTATGCCACTAGGCAAGCTCTATGTTATCAGAGCAAAAACTATGCTCTGCACGCTAACGGCCCACCCCCCCCCCCCGCAACTCAGACCCTAGTGACCCCCCCGCAAATCAGTACCTAGTCGAAACGGGGGTACGCTCACTCGCTCTATGTTTATGTGCTTAAGCTCGAAAACACAAGCAGTGCGTGCGCGAATTTTGTGCCTGCTTCGAGCTTTAGAACATAAACATAGCGCTCAAAATTCTTTGAAGTGAAGGGTCTAATTTGCGGGGGGGGGGTGGGCCGTTAGCGAGCAGAGCATAGTTTTTGCTCTGATAACATAGAGCTTGCCTAGTGGCATACTCTTATTATTATGTACTCTTGATAACAGTTACGTTTAAGTACCAGCCTCTGTTGCCCATTTTATTGAGTAATTCTATTTTATACAACCAAGCCTGTATAACAATATTCATCTGTTTATATGCTGACAAATTTGACTGCTTTAATAACTTTTTAACTACTTTTCTTGGAATCAAAGACTTCTTATTCGAAGAAGATTAGATCCTGCTGTGTGTTAAAAATAGTAAGTCAAAACGGGCTGTTCAAAGGAAATGCTGTGAACTTATATGAACTTAAACTTGTTTGTTAACTTTAACTGTGAGCAAACGCTTTACGGCAGCAGGAAACAGTTGAAGAATTGCCGTAAGTTTTTGAAATGCACATGAATCACAATTGCAATCTTTTAAGGATTCGTCGTTTATGTTTGATTTGTAGCCTGGTTAACCGGCAATAGTACAAAGAAAGCAACGGTACTGTAATATAGCCGAGCTACTTGAATTTGATACACTTGCGGACCATTGGTGAAAGTGAAACATGTTCCTTTTATTGAGAGCTTTCAGTTTTACTGGCTTAATGAATTTTAACTACTTTGCTTCAAAACATATCCGAAGAAGACTCTCGGCGGTATGCTTGTAATGGGTTGACCCATCTGAATTCCTATGTTTTGCATGTAAATTGCTTGGCGCGGAGGATTTCCGTCCTATCTTTAACACATGTCCCTGTTACGCAGGGTTTTTTGCCCAACAATTTTTCTACGATTTTGCAATTTTTAGAGCATCATTACAGTCAATTTAGTTCATTTTCAACGCCCTGTAAATTGTTTTGCACACCATCACTCTCTGCCTTTTCTCATATTTCCGAAAATCGGGCGTTATTTGCCTGTCACTTGATTGGCAGAGGTTTAACAGATCAATAAATCGCTAAAACTGATGTTACAATTTTCGTGTGCAAAGACTGATTTTGCGCTTGCACTGTATTTATTTCATTAGTGTTTGCTTTGCTTCAAAATTTAGATAAAATAAATTGTTTAAAATAAATAAACATATATAGATAAATGATAACTTTCTCTTTCGCAGTTTACTCGATAAAATCGCTATAGTCAGAGTAGTGTAGTGGCTAGGGTGTTCGCTTGGCACTGTTCCGGACACAGATCGAATCCTTATTCCGGTGTAATTTTAGTTTCACAATAGGCAGTGGCAATAAAATACTCCCGTCGGGGAGTTGAAACTTGAAACTAGTCAAAAGCTAACGTCACCATACACTAGAACAGTATGATGAAAACAAACAAAACGTTCAACACATAAATCCCAAACTCTACGGCGGTATCATTCCCCTTTTAAGGGGTAACTTGTTTCTGTGTGTTATAAAAAGTGGGTCAATACAAATCATTTAAAAGAAACAAGTTGCCCCTTAAAAGGGGAATAATACCGCCGTAGAGTTTGGGATTTATGTGTTCAACGTTTTGCTCATACTGTTCTAGTGTACGGTGACGTTAGCTTTTAACTAGTTTCAACTCCCCGACATTTACCGTTTCTGAGACAAAAGAATGGGAGTATTTTATTGCCATTTGCCACTGTCAATTGTGAAACTAAAATTATACCTGAAGAAGGATTCGATCTGTGTCCGGAACAGTGCCAAGCGGACACCCCAGCCACTACACTAGTCTGACTATAGCTATTTTATCGAGTAAACTGCAAGAGAGAAAGTTATCATTTATCTATATATGTTTATTTTAAACAATTTATTTTATCTAAATTCTGAAGCAAAGCAAACACTAATGAAATAAATACAGTGCAAGCGCAAAATCAGTCTTTGCACACGAAAATTGTAACATCAGTTATAGCGATTTATTGATCTGTTAAACCTCTGCCAATCAAGTGACTGGCAAATAACGCCCGATTTTCGGTAATATGAGAAAAGGCAGAGAGTGATCGTGTGCAAAACAATTTACAGGGTGTTGAAAATTAACTAAATTGACTGTAATGATGCTCTAAAAATTGCAAAATCGTAGAAAAATTGTTGGGCAAAAAAACCTGCGTAACAGGTACATGTGTTGAAGATAGGACGGAAATCCTCCGCGCCAAGCAATTTACATGCAAAACATAGGAATTCAGATGGGTCAACCCATTACAAGTATACCGCCTCCGGCGGTATAAAAATGATGTTAACTATTTGGTAATTGTGAAATTAAACTTATTTGTTAACTTTAAAAAAGTGAACTTTATTACAAATGTCGTCATCTTAGATATTTTGATCTAGCCCTTCTTGTCAGCAGGAGAACCAGTTGAAAACATACAGTTTTTGAAGCTATGTCAATTTAAACATATTTTTTATTTGCAGCAGCTGATTACTATCGCACTCGTCTAAGGATTCAAGAATTTGTAAACCTGGGTAACTGGCAACAGTACAAGGAAAGGAACTGTACTGTAATATAGCTGCCCTACTTGAACTTGACACAATTGCGGACCATGGTTCAAAGTAAAGCACGTTCTTTTCATTGAGAGCTTTAAATAAAACACGACTGATAAATGAAATTGAATTGAAATAGAACACGTCGAAGCAATTTCTTCTGATCAAAACTATGGGCGATTTCACCAATATTTCAAAGCAATTGTTGCCAATCTGTTAAGAGATTGCTTGAACGGAACTAAATCATGCTTAGCTGGTTTCAAAGATTAATTTTTGAGCCATATAGTAATATAAAAAATTGCAGTACGACTTTAACTAAACTAAGTAACTTAACTAAACTAAACTTTAACTAACTAAGTAACTCAAGTTATAATAATTTATCTGACGAAAACTTCCGTTTGGAATAATGAGACACATTGAGAAACCCCGCCTCAAAGATTCAAAACTTAATGTTTCGAGCTGCAAGTATAACATAAGCAAGAGTTAGTGCCCTAATTTTGCTATGACAAACTCTTGCAGGGACGAAATCCATGTAGCTAGTCGCCGCAATTGAGTCTAGACCGAGAATCAAACTAAAAATTTCTTTCTCGGGTTAGGAAAAATTTTAGGTGTCAGAAAATAATGATTATTCATAAAGCTAGTAAACGCCCATCTATACTAGCATTAAAGACATGTTTTGGATACCATGATCTGAAGGTAATTGGAATTTTTTATTACACTTTACGGTTTCTTCACAGCCACAAGCAGTGCACAGTCTTCAACATTTCAACTGCTAAAATTAAATTTAGTATATAATATAATAATATATAATATTTAATCATGCAAATCGCATTGGTTATACCACTTCAGCGTCTTAGCCGTTAAATCGACTCTTATTGACTACATAACTAAAATGAGTAGCATTGGGGATCAATGAAAACAATGCTTTCAGCCAGACGTTGGCCAAGTCTGAACTATCCGATGTTTCTGAGAATCGTGCTGATCTTTCTCTGTCGGACTATACTTCTGCTGTTCATATAGAAAATCTTTATTTCAGCAACAATGCGTATATTCGAGGGATGATAAGAATGAAAATGCTTTTTCAGGAAGAAATCGAAAAAGCGTTCATAAATGCTGAAAACAAGCTGAGATGAACTGAGCAGGAACTGTGAATCGATCTGCAAATCAATCTGACATCGGCCGGCTGAGTTCTTGTTCTTGAATTGCAATGGGAGCAGCAGCACCGGCGTCATCATAAGCCCCATCGCATGCTAAGAACATGCCCTGTGTTTGGAACGTGAATGCCATAAATTTGCTCATAAAACAAACAGCGAACAGCAACAACAGAACAGGCATTGCGATATTTGGAAAGTCAGTAAATCAGACTATGCCTCCGCCAACTATAAAACAAGATCAACGTTTTTGTATATGCATTGTGCAGCTTAACGCAAAGGTATGCATTATTCCACTTAACGCGAGAGATCCAAGTTGATAAATCAGTTTCTGTAAATTATCCATTACATTTCACTATTTAATTACGCATATATGTTGCCAGAAGAGGCGAGAAATTTGATCCGTCATATCGCTAAAGCTATGTAAATTTATCTTGTGTAGCTGAATTTAATTAACTTAATCGCGCCGGATTTCAGTACTTTGATCAGCAACTCGCTGAAGCGATGCAACGAACCAATCTAGCTCTAAACAAAAGCACATAATTAATAAAAATAGCTAATTCTTTGTTATCAGCTAGCTCATGCTCTGAGCGCTCTCGCAACCCTCCCGCAATTGCAATCCCTAAATCAGTACCCAGGACGCAACTGCGTATGTTCACTCGCTTCTGCAATAAGCCTTGCATTGGGAGCCATGCCGGCAAATATGACCCTTCATTTATCAATATGAAATGATAGCGCAAATTTGCGGGGTGGGAGTACCTTCCTGTTGAAACGAATGAGCACAGGCAATTGCCTACTGGGTGCAGATTTGCGTTGAAGCGTTGCGTTGAGCATTTATGAACCATATATAACCAAACATTACATGAAGCTAATGACACTACGCAAGACGGTGAGGATTTGTTCAGACTTGGAATAAAGGTAAAGAGTCTGTAGGCAAAATGGTAAGATGTCTTTGTGATGTCAAGCCGTTGAAACCACGGCAGGGAGCGTCAATATGAGCCCAAGAGAAACGTGGCGGCTCATACTAGCCAGTTACATCTTGTCCTTCACCGATTTAAATGCTGGCTCATATTAAACGTTTTAAATCTTGTCCTTGACATATTTAAATGTTGACCATCATAGCTCATATTGCATTTTACATGCGACTGCAAGGAGCATTTTTCCTACTTGTTCTTAATTTACAACCGACAATATTTAGCATTTTACATGTTCAATGTTGACTCATATTCCTTTCTTTGCTCTTTAGGAGCAGTTTTATTTCTTGTATATAATATATATATATATATATATATATATATATATATATATATATATATATATATATATATATATAGAGAGAGAGAGAGCATAGGTGTGTGTGGGGGTGGGGGGGAGCCCCCCCCACCAAAACGATTAATTGTGGCGACCCCTCCCCTCCCCCGATTTCCGGATTTGTCCAACCCCCCCCCTCCCAAATTTTTGGCCAAAAAGTAGTCAAAAACGGCAAAAAATCGTAAATTTAGGGGGTTTTTGGCAATTTTTGGGGACCCTCCCCCCCTTCTCGAGCCGAACCCCCCGCCCCTCACCCAAATTTTTTGCCCAGCCACACCTATGATCATAGGTGCTACGGAGATTTGGGGTGGGGGAGGCACCCCCCAACATGTTCTGGGGGGCCCCTCTGGAGACCCCCAGGACCCCCCCAACCCTCCCCCAAAACGTGTTTTCATTTTTATGGCAAAAATTGCATTTTCAGCCGTTTCTAATGATAAAAAACATCTAACCATAAAGTAATTTTAACATTAGACAGTGGTTTTAAACTCAAAAACTTGATTGCCATTGATTTTGCAATTTTTGCGCAATTTTTCGCTTGTTTGTTGCTACTGAACATTGTAATAACTGTCAATTGTATTCTATGTATATAATTGTTTCAATTCACAAATATTAAACTTGCAATTTATTATGAAAATTTTGCCTTACGATATATATATATATATATATATATATATATATATATATATATATATATATATATATATATATATATATATATATATATATATATATATATATATATAGTTAAACTTTATATGATTACTATAGCTTTGAAAACATTAATTATGCACGGTATGAATAAATTATGAATATGTTATTTATATTAGGCTTTATTCGAGCACACGCTGGACAAAACAAAAGGCTTTATTTTATCTACTTTATTATACTCATTGAATTTCGATGAATGATTTAATCGAATGCAATTTGACTTCTATATATATAAAGGAAATTTACTAGCAGGCAAATAAAAATTAATTTCTTAGTTAAACTGAATATTAAATTAATCTAAATAATTGGATAGAAATTAATTCCACGAAATGTCTGCGAGGGAGCTTTCGGCAAAATAAGCCAGAAACGTGTTTAGGTTTTTATCAGAGTTATATACCTGACAATTTCTTGTCAAAATCAAAAATTATATACAACTTTACTAAAGCTCCAAGAAAAGTTGCAGCATTTTCAAAGCACAAAATTGTCGCAAATATAATGATGCCATCGACATTCTTTTGTTAGTATACAGTCCCTGCCAGAAATGATGACCAAATTTTCGCAAAAATTCTCAAATTCGAGAAGACATTCGCGGGTCTATTGGGAAGAATTTCTTCGCGAAGGCGCGAATGACCTCTCGGACAAGCCTTGTATGCACGTAAGATTATCTATTACCATATTGGATTAAGTGCTTTTATTCCCTTTGTATACAATAGATAAATTAAAATAATTTTTGTGTGTGCTATTTCAACAATAGTTGGGCTAAAAACTGTCATCTAATTATACAACACAGTGCATTAAATTTTAAAATAACATAGGTCTACGCCAAGGCATTTTGGCACCATACTACTATTATATGTTGGTAGACAGGATCCCCCCATGCTACTTTTTTTGGTCATTTTGGCACCTGGCCAATTTTGGCTCTGTGCCAAGGTCCCAAAGTCGGACTTTCGCTATTTTTCGCAAATTTTGGTCACACTTTTCTAGAACTGGGTAGAAGCTGGAGAGGTCTAGTATCTTTTGTTGAAAATTACCAGTAGGGGTGCATAAAGTGACGAGGGGGATTTTTTAATTTTGCTCCCTAGCTTTCAGGAGATGGGCCCAAACTTTGCATTTTTTGGCCTGTTTGGTCCCACTTTCACTGGAAATAGTCAAAAAGTCGCCAAAAACGGCGTTTTTCGGCCTCAGGGTGGTCCCCATATATAGTAAATCGGGGTCGCTGAAAACGATGAGCATACTGCCGATACCGCCCGAAGTGACCACTGGTCAGCATGGCTCCCGTGGTTCCTCGCCCAGGGTCAAAATTGGGAAAACTCCCTCTAAACAGCGTTTTTCGGCATTTTGGTCGGGGGTATATATAGTAAATCGACTACGCTCGTTTCAATGGGCATATCGCCGAAACCAACGGAAGTGACCACTGGTCACTACAGCCTACGGGGCCTATTGACCACTGGTCAAACGGCCTAAAACTGCGTTTTTCGGCGTTTTGGTCGGGGGCATATATAGTAAATCGACTACGCTCGTTTCAATGGGCATATCGTCGAAACCGACGGAAGTGACCACTGGTCACTACAGCCTATGGGGCCTATTGACCACTGGTCAAACGGCCCAAAACTGCGTTTTTCGGCGTTTTGGTAGGGGGCATATATAGTTAATAAGTTATTTCATTCATTATTTATTATCAAAATTATCATCATTTTGTTGTGTTTGAACTACCGCAGACTCTACTACTAGGAGAGATCTAAGGATATGATGCTAAAGGTCCAGGTTAGGAGGAAATAGAAGATCGTGGGAGAGTCCTAAATTATTCTTGAATATAAATTTTCCGTATAAATAGATACGTAAAATGCGCTGGTTAGTATGAAGCACTTATCGAAGAAAACGTTGCTAAAAATAAAAGTTCGAATAAAGCTCGAGCACATACCGTAGCTGTAGGTTATTTATGAACTATAAACCAAATGTACCGTGGATATGCCTAATAATTTATATTTACAAACCGCGAATATGGGTTGTTCGGCGAAGCTGTGCCCATATTAATTCGCTCACAACCTAGTCCTCTTCTATTTTTTAACCTAGCCCCATATTAAGCATTTTAAAGACTAGTCCTCTCTTGATTTTGCAACCTCACCATCACCCATATTACTTTTTCATGCTCCAGAGGAGCATTTTTATTTCTTGTATATGTATATACCATTCCGATTTAGCAAAATTCAGTTTAACAATTTTAAAGTCTCTATCAAAAAGCAAATAGAAATCGAATCGGCGGGCTCATGCTCTATTCTGATTTTCAGAATATCAGTGCGCAACAATTTTTATCATATACGTAATTAAAAATTCATAATAACAAATACACGATAATGTATTAGATAATTTATTACTAATTCTGCCACTGCAGCAAAAAATTGCCAAAAAACAGACATTTTAACTGTCAAATAAATTTTCTTCAAATTATGTTTTGATTCCCGGATAGCCGGATCTAAAAAATGTCCGGTGCCTGTCACTAATTTATAGACGTATATACGTACATATACGACACGTATACATACTAACTTTGCTTTGTGTTTAGGTTTTAATTGTAATGGTAATATATTCTGAAGGTTCTCCTAATATTCGTATCGTGCAGTGTTACTTTCTAATGATGCATATTGGTGGGCGCCACGTTTTGAACGGTGCAGCTTTAGAAAATAAATTTTGCATGAACTTATTCCAATTCTTTTATATACACAACATTGGATTATCCATATCCTGAGCAATTCCGGTCGTCCTCCTATCCTGCTTGATTGGGTATGTAATGGATACATGCTGTTGTTTTTGCTGGTTTTAGAAGATTTTTACTAGTTTATTATTGATCTATTTTTACTTTCTAAACCTGTTTATGAGTGCAACCCCATAATATATATTATGACTTTCTTTCGCAGTCCAAAATCCAAAAATTAGATGCTTGGCTGACATCGTGGTGTACATTCTAGCAGTATACTACTACACGTATATATCTGCATGGATTTGGTTTAAAATCAAAACTTAAAGATATGCTGTACAATTATGGAACATTTGTTATTATTCTGCTGGGCTTATTCTACGGATTTTTTTGTGGGGGGGGCGAAAATTTTTCAAAAAATATGCTAAAAATAGCTCTATTTTTCTGGCATATACCATAAAAGTTGATTTTTATCGCAAATAAGCAGATTTAGTGTTGAAAAGGGCAAAAATTGAGTAAAAATCTCCGGCGAGGCCGGAAAGGTTTTCCAAATTTAGCCTTCTGAGCGATTTTTTCAGGGCAAAATTTGACACCAAAAGAGGCACCCACTTTTTTAGGGGGGAAGGGCGTTTATGGGTCCCCACTAGAATAAGCCCAGTTCTGCGCGACGTAGCTTAACACATAATATAATCTATAGATAGATACAGTAGATACGCACGTACTTTAATTATATTTATTTATTTGTCCACTCTGTCATGTGTCATGCTTTTACAATTTCTTTGGAACGAAGCTGGGTATACGTATATGCTTCTTGGTATCGACCGGATATCTGGTTCCTGTCGGATATTCAAATTATCCGGATATTTTTTGCATTTAACCAAAGCAAAATTATTGGTGAAAGTAGGTAACAAAAGCCAGGATTAGTCTAAAAACGCTGTTGTTCACACAAGAGTCTGGCTTTACTGCAATTTACCATCAAGTTACATAATTAGTTCGTTTGAGTGAGTTTGGAAAGTAAAACCAAGAGTACATAATAGATAAGAGTATGACAACAGGCAGGCTCTCTGTTATTAGAGCAAAAACTATGCTATGCGCGCTATCGGCTAACCCCCCCCACAAATTGACCCCCTCTCACACCGCCCCTATATGGGTACGGGGTCCAAACGGGGGTCGCTCACTGCTTTGCATAATTACACGTTATAATTAACCGAGGCCTAATTTGGGAACAGGGTGCAAGCGTGTATGTTTAACATATGCATGTAGAAAACATACTAAGCGAGTGAGCGACCCCCGTTTGGAACTATGTACCCATATAGGGGCGGTGTGAGAGGGGGTCAATTTGTGGGGGGGGGGTTAGCCGATAGCGCGCATAGCATAGTTTTTGCTCTGATAACAGAGAGCCTGCCTGTTGTCATACTCTTATCTATTATGTACTCTTGGTAAAACTTAGATACACATGCATATTGTTTGAAATACAGTAGTTGTAGTTAGTTTTCTCACCGATCCCAATTGTACACAACAACAAGATTAGTAATGTATTTACAGCTATTGCAAGATCTTATTTTTAAGAAGTTCTTTTAATATTTTTCATTTGCCTCTTCCCTCTTTCTGAAGTATGGTCTTGGTCGGTGCATCTCTATTCTGGGCACAAAACCGTGATGCAGACCAGGGATTGTAGTTTCGGTGTCACCCAAAAGCCGAAACTCGCCGGTCTCCATCTCAGTATCGCCCACCCAAACGTCTCGGACTGAGACAAAAATTTTTTGAAAAATAGAGATGCAGAACAAGTGCTACCCAGTTGTGTCAGAGACAGCGCCAGAGAATACATTACATATCTTCCTGGCAGCGCCGTGACCGAGACTCCTATGACGCATAGGTTTGATGGAGAAAATCCCATACCCAGTACCGAAACTAGGATCAAGTGTGCAATGGTGGGAACAATTAGGACAACCTGTTAGAATCAGAAATTTTGAAATCTGAAGAGTTCTCCCGGCGATTTTTGTGTTTGCATACATATAAGCCCTTTTACATATATACATTTACATATTGTACATATAAGCTTAATATTGATTTTACAACAGTCCGGATTTTTCGGCCTCATGTAGACTTAAGCCCGAGACTGGACGACAAATAAAATATTTAACAAATGAAATGTTGAAAACGATCTGCTTAAACTGTTTCAGTCCTAGCTAAGGTACAGCACAGAGACAGATCTAAAAAAATGCTGTTTGGAATCTCCAACGGACAACACATTTTAATCCTCTTCTTCCCCAAGGCTTCTCGAGGAAAGCCTCTGAAAATGTCCAGTTTTGCGTTTTCGGCCGCCACTTTTTACTGAGAGCACTTACAGAGATGAAACTGCCACCAATCGATAGAAAATTGATTGCTCTTCATTTTACAATTGAAAAGGGTACCCGATGTACCCATAAAAAGTTAAGAGCCGTCAAAGTCGGGCGAAGTAGGAATTTTTGCTAAACTTTCATTGCAAAAAATCAACTAATTGATTTCTATGTGCATGAGTTGATTCTGAGACGGAATCCCCTATGCGTTAGTTTAATCTGCGTAATCTCCCCTATCAGCTGGTGCAACTGCTCTGTCGCCTGACGAATTGCAGCCGATGCTGGAATCGTTTAAAATAAATACTGAAATATAGTACAAATTTTTCGAATTCTCCATTCCGCCAAATGACTGCCGGAACTTCATTTCTTTAGCTATTTTGAAATCACTACTCCAAATTGTAGTGGGAGTGTAGAGGAAAAAAGGAGCACGTGATAAGAGCTACAGCTCTTTGGAACAGAATCCAAAAATCACCAAATTGTGCCAAATGGCCTCCGTGAGCATAAGAGGGAAGCGTGGCTGAGTTAACAACTTCCTGCGGTACAGCATTCCAACTAGATATTATTATGCGGTTGTGAAAGAGATTCTTAACAACTGTCAGGTTATTTTTCAGAACACGCAATTTAAAAGCATGCCCTCTGGTTCTCAACAAAGTCAAATGCTGATATGAGACTAATAAGTCTATGTCAATCAAATTATGTATAATTTTAAAAACTAGTATATACTAGATCCTTGAAATGTCTTCTAGATGCAAATGTTTGCGTTTTGAGAAAACGACAACGCTCCTGATAGTCCAAACTAAACTCATTTAATATTCTTCTGGTAAAATTTCTTTGCACTTTTACGATAACGTCAATATCCTTAACTAAATAAGGATTCCAAATATACGGATCGCTCTGTTAAGCCCGACTTACCTGATTGTGGGACTCAGTAGGGTCTTACAATCAGGTAATTTTTCTTTGAAATTGATCACCCGTTTTCAATAAAAAAATGTCGTTTCGTCCCCTGGCGTCTGGCGATCAACTGCAGTGGAAACTCAGGGCAATTCCTACTCTCCGTCCTGAATCATCTGTTTCCATGGTCACACCATTTTACAAACAGCTCCTTACACACATCATCCCATTAGCAGACAATAGTTCTTCGCGGTTTTCGCCTAAATTTGCAGATTTTCGTTTGCAAATGGCCCAAAATTTTTGTATTGTAAACATAGGCGTAAGGTGGGGGGGGGGGGTTTGGGGGGTAGCCCCCCCAAGCCTTTTTTCAACCCTCCCCCAAAACTTTTGGGGGGGGGACGTCCCCCCCAACTGGGGGAGGGGGCAGTCGCGCCGAAGGCGCGAAAAATGGCCAAAAATTGGGCATTTTTAGGGTAAATTTTGCAAAAATTTTCAAAAAAGCCCAAATTTTTGGCTTAAAGTGTTTATTATTGCGAGAACTACACGTTTTTAACCGTATTATGGACTTTCTGACTCAATATTGACCTTATTTTGGACTTGGAAACATGTTGACAAACAAGTTTGCGAGTTTAAAACCACTGTCTATATGATAAACGTACTTCATGGTTGAATGTTGTTTGGTATTAGAAACGGCTGAAAATGCGATTTTTGGCATAAAAATAGAAAAATTTTTTGGGGGAGGGTTGGGGGGGTCCTGGGGGGGTCTCCAAAGGGGCCCCCCCAGAAAAAGGTGGGGGGGAGCCTCCCCCACCCTAAATCTCTGTTACACCTATGATTGTAAATCCTTGTTCGTCTGGAATGCTCGCACCGCACTTGGTTTTCTTTTTAAATCAGTTTTTACAAACGTACACACACATATATATACACATTATATACACAACAATTAATTTGCAAATAATATCTACGTAACGACACATTAACACACACATACCCAATAAAGCTGAGATGACAGCCAGCAATGTTCATGTCCATCGGCAATCCAGTATACACTGTGTGGAATAAGTTCATGCAAAAGGAATTTTCCAAAGCTGCACTGTTCAGAAATGTGGTACGGAAATCCACTATGCAGCTATAGAAAATAAGACTGCATGATACCGAATATTTTTCGAGAACCTCTGGATAATACATATATATACGTAAATATATATATATATATATATATATATATATATATATATATATATATATATATATATATGTGTGTGTGTGAAAGGTTGAAATCAGAATCTGAAAGATGTGAAGAAAAGTGTCCAGGGCGGGGATCGAACCGCCGAGCTTTGGTTTTTAAGAAGTAGAACGCTCTACCACTGCGCCACATCCCCGGACAAGGAGACTAGATTATTATGCTGATTTCAACCTTTCTGGGTTGCAGATATTAACATACTCCCCTTGCTAATTGAAATTCGGCCTCGAATTTCCAGGAATTGCAGGTCGGTCCTCAAATCCAAGTACCATGTGGTCTAAGGGCGGCTCCCCGGCTGCCTCCTAACCCGAGAGACAATATTCCTTCTTTCTTCTTCAAAGCCGGGAGCCTGTATATCAAATCACACAAGAACCAATAACCACCATATTAACCCTTAGCACCACGAGGACCACCATATACCAAGCCAATTATCTCAAGGACCTGCAATTCCACAATTCCCAGGCATCACAAACGACTTCATCTCCTCAGAGCGGTAAGGACACGGCAAGGTCGCCAAATGTGAAAGGTTGAAATCAGAATCTGAAAGATGTGAAGAAAAGTGTCCAGGGCGGGGATCGAACCGCCGAGCTTTGGTTTTTAAGAAGTAGAACGCTCTACCACTGCGCCACATCCCCGGACAAGGAGACTAGATTATTATGCTGATTTCAACCTTTCTGGGTTGCTGATATTAACATATAAAAGTATTCGAGGCCGAATTTCAAATTAGCAAGGGGAGTATGTTAAATATCAGCAACCCAGAAAGGTTGAAATCAGCGTAATAAACTAGTCTCAACGTCCGGGGATGTGGCGCAGTGGTAGAGCGTTCTACTTCTTAAACCAAAGCTCGGCGGTTCGATCCCCGCCCTGGACACTTTTCTTCACATCTTTCAGATCCTGATTTCAACCAGTTGTTGGTCAAATGTGTTATTGTCTGGTCGGGTAAATGATGCTTCATTAAAAGTCTTGTTACGCCACCCACATTTCAGTTGGTTAGTCCTGGCTCTTGGAATGATCATCCTGGTTTGGTAATTTGGTAGAGTTTAGTTAGGTAGGTAGGATTTTGGAATAGTTTCACTAAGTTAGGCCCGGTCAGTTTACCTGCAGTCGATCCGCCCTTTAATTCTGAGTTAAGTTCCAGACAGTTAGCCAACCAACAGCCAGCCAACCAACAAATGTGAAAGGTTGAAATCAGGATCTGATAGATGTGAAGAAAAGTGTCCAGGGCGGGGATCGAACCGCCGAGCTTTGGTTTAAGAAGTAGAACGCTCTACCACTGCGCCACATCCCCGGACAAGGAGACTAGAATATTACGCTGATTTCAACCTCTCTGGATTGCTGATATTTAACATACTGTCAGTATTCAGAGTATTTCTGTCAGTATTTTAACATACTCTGAGGAGATGAAGTCGTTTGTGCCTGGGAATGGTGGAATTGCAGGTCAAGATAGATGGTATGGTATATTGTGGTCCTCGTGGTACTAAGGGTTATTGTATATGGTTGTATGGTTCTTTGATTTGATTAAGGCTCCCGGCTTTGAAGAAGAATGAAGTATATGGCCTCGGGTTAGGAGGCAGCCGGGGAGCCGCCCTTAGACCACATGGTACTTGGATTTGAGGACCGACCTGCAATTCCTGGAAATTCGAGGCCGAATTTCAATTAGCAAGGGGAGTATGTTAAATATCAGCAACTTTGAAAGGTTGAAATCAGTGCCATAAAACAATCTCTATGTCCGGGGGTGTGGCTCAGTGGTAGAGTTCTCGACTGCAGATCCAAAGCTCGGCGGTTCGATCCCCGCCCTGGACACTTTTCTTCACATCTTTCAGATCCTGATTTCAACCTTTATACATATATATATATATATATATATATATATATATATATATATATATATATATATATATATATATATATATATATATATATATATATATATATATATATAATAGGTACACCACACCATTACTATCAAAACCTAAACACAAATCAAAATTAGTACATATACTGACATTACGTATGGAGGTAGGGGAAAAACCAAAGTATATATATAGTCACGTTTTGGACTCTCCAGAACTACCCAGTGGAGCAAATCGGCTACGAATTATTTTCTTATCATTTTCAAGCCCGGTCTAGATTGTCATTTTGGTATAAACCGCCTCTCAAGTCTTGTCGTTAATTAGTATTTAACAGTTAATTAACCGTGGTAAAAAACCAATGGCGGAAAAAAGTCAACCTCAATATTCGGTCAGGGTAACTTTCAGTTAGCGATTTTATGCACGAAACAAGCAAAACCGGCCTCGCTGACATCAAATCTGCTTTTTGCGATATTCCTTAGAATAGGTGAGATAATCAAACATTAAGATTTGCAGCATCAACTGGCTAGGCTTCATCATAGGTGTGTTAGTGTAATGTGGGTAATAGCGTCCCCGCTATCACCCCCCTTCCAAGTCCTTTCCTAATTCCCACTTTCGCTGGTTTTCCTAAAAACTCCCCCAAAATCCCCCAAATTCCCCGTAAATATTGTATTATTATAATTGTTGGGAAGCCCGATAATTATGCATTATTTTGTATGTAAAATCCCCCCTAAAATACTGTGCAGTGCTAACTTTATGCTCATCTTTTGAAAATTATTTAAAACCACCTATTTCGGAGCGTAAACTTAACATTGCACGTATTTCCAAGCCTCCCGTTCCCAACGCATAACAAAATCCTCCTTGAATAATTACATCATCTTTTTCATCAGTTGGGAGTTTTGTCAACCTTTAGAGCGGTCGGTTTCGAGATTGGGGCCCCACCCTTTTCAATTCTACACCTAAGCGTAAGTCTGTTTCTTTGTTTTTCTCCTTAAAAATTTCTTTTAACTCACCTTTTCTAAATCCCTTTTTTGGTCCTAACTCCCTTTTAATTTGTTTTTCCTCTTTTACTCCTAACTCCCCCTCCCCCTTTCCGTCCTAATTTGCGGGGTTGCCCCCGTTCCCCCCTGGGTCTAACTTTACTAGCTAACCCCCCTCTTCCCAGTTTTGTTGTAATTTTCCATTGTCCCTACTGTTGCTGGTCCCCTGCCCCACTGCTTATATTTCCCTTTTGTGCCCTTCCTTATTTGTTTTGCGGGTAGCCCGCTATTTTGCCTGTCCTATCTGGGTAGCCCGGAAGGATTTCCCTGTTATATTTTGCCCTGCGCTGTCCCATTAAATCAGCCAGTTGGTCTTTTGCCTATTTAACTTAATTGTTATTACTAAGCTTTAACTAGACTTTGATCTCTTTTCCTAGCTAGGTAGAGCTCTGGGATTAGCCCGGAGCTGATTTATATCTGAGTTTAATTTTGTGTGTGTGTTCCCCGATTTTTGTTAGGCGCCCCGTTGGCGTCCCCCCAAAAAATTATCTGTACCCCCCCCCCTTGGCGAGGCAAGTTGGTGGAAAAGAGCCGCCTGGACTAAATATCTCCACCCGCAGTCGCTGGTCAGCGTTCTTGCGCACAGTTCCCTTGTAAAATTTGGGGCGTGAGCTCAGCGGTTTAATTCCCGAGCTCCCCCATATTTTACATTAGGGGGGGACTCCCCTGCCCCCCCAACAAAATGACAAATTTTGGTGACCCCCAGATTTTCAGATTATTGGCACCCCCCCCCCCAGATTTTTCGCCAAAAAGTGGCCAAACATGGCAT
Source organism: Trissonchulus latispiculum (assembly GCA_030248195.1). NCBI lineage: Eukaryota > Metazoa > Nematoda > Enoplea > Enoplida > Ironidae > Trissonchulus > Trissonchulus latispiculum. The sequence goes on from JASAND010031404.1 coordinate 24,168, forward strand.
AAAATCGAAAATTTAGGGGGACCCCCCGGATTTTTTGCCCAGAAACACCTATGGGCTTCATCGAATTTGCAAGTTTCTATGCTCAAATACAAAAATTTATAAACCCCTGAAAATTTGACGAACTAAATTAAATTAAGTGTTGTTCTAGTGTTTATCGCGTTTTTTCTCCCAGAGTGCTTTTTAGCTTATGTTACATAGTTTCCCTGGAACTTTAAGTCTTGGCCTTGGGCAGTTTAAGGTACTGGTATCCTTTTGTGCAGTGCTTTTGCGGTGATTTTTCGAAACGCCATAACTTTCGCAATTTTGGGAGTTGGAAAGAGCTTTATACATCGTTTTAAAGCTTATGATCTGTATGTTAACATGAGCTTACGAAACTAGCAAAATGTGCAAGAAAATAGCAAACAATTTCCGACATGCTGACGACTGACAGACTGAATATAGACCAAAAATTTTTGAACATCGATTTCTCAAAACTGTAGAATCGGGCACAATTTCTTCTTGTGCCATGATATGAAGGACATGTGGGCCGAGGGACATTTTTTTGGATTTGGCTCAACAAGCCTCAATGCTCCAGAAAATCCGGCAAACGTGTGATGACACGAAATTTCGCAACTTTCTATTCAGTTTTCTCACAACTGGAGCTGTTTTAGCTCAAACCAAGAAAAATGTCCCTCCGCAATAGGGCGAATTTTCATTCAGGCAAAAATCACGCGAATCCATTGGGTAGTTTTTGAGAAATCAATGTTCAAAACAAAATAATCGCAATTTTGCCAAAATGGTTTTTTGGCGAATTCTCTAGCTTAAAGCAACGAACTCCAACGAATAGGTATTGATAAAATGCGCATTTGGACGGTGTATCGATTGAGTGTAAATTAGCCGAAATTGTCTGTAAGATTTGGCAGTAATTTTGAAAAAACTGATTTCTTCAAAAATGGCCATTTTTTGACCCCAAAAATGGTTTTTGGCTTATACTGCCTTAACCACTAGAGGTAGCTCAAAAGTTGTAAAAGCAAAAATGTTCATTTTGGTGTCCTCTTTCCAGTCATGACAACCAATCCGGTGTAGCGACCATGTACTGAGAGAATAAGGGCAAAAACCAAAACTTTCTTATCTTTACACCTGAAAATCCGGGACTGATCCCAGAATGTTAAAGAGCACGAAAATAATGTATTTGGAAAGTTTCATCCACTTTCATGAAGAATGGAAATTTGCAGGGTCGAATTTACACAAAGCGATACCAGCACCTGGGGGGCTACGAACGGGTTTGCCCAACTTCTTCAGAGACCTCCATTAACTTGGCCGCGCCAAGTTCGTGAACAAACGATTAATTATCATAAAACGTTTGGTATCGTTTGATCACGTTTGTTCCACAAGAAATTGTCGTTTGTTCACGGCCTGATATTAAGAAATTTGCAAAAAACTAGACCATAGAGCTAACTTCATTCTAGCCGCGCCAAATTAATTTTTCTTAGAAATTCTGATGCCATTAAAACGCTTTCGTGTGATCACACATAGCATTTATTTGGTCACGCTCGTTTCTGTGAGAATCATGAGAAATTTATTTTTAAAATTCCAACTTTTGTTTTAGGGTGACACATTACATGCTTTTCCCCCAAATCCAATGGGTGGGGGAAGGCATAGCTCGTTCCATAGTTTCCTTTGGGGGGGATTATTCCCCCACAGTTTTCGACCAAATTTACCCCCCCCCCCCAGATTTTTTGACTTACCCTCCGCTCACAAGCTAGAAGCGGTGACTACTTTCTAGTCACCCTACTTTCCCTAAACCTAATTAAATTTCAATCGTCGCCCTATTTTTCCTAAATAAGGTTTCTATCCAATTTCTCTTGATTTAATATAGGTGTATTTCAAAAGGATTTGGTGTTGAACAACTTTGCTTTACAAGCAATGTTTTAAATTTTTTACGCATCATGAAGTGCTGGTAACAAGACATCTAAAGTGTGACCAAAAAATGTAGAAAGCGAAATTGTTTTCCATATATCTCAAAAATACTTCAAGATAGCTATCACAAAGTATATATTTTGTGAACCGGACTTACGATATCTTTCTTTTCGTTGAAGAATTTCTTTGAAGTTTTCCGTGCGATTTCAAAGGGCGCCGCTTTGTTTGTCCAGAAAGTTTGGTAGATGGTACTACCGCGAGTTTTTTCAGAAAAAGTTTCCCCTTGTCTGAAAATCCTACGCACCAAATTTCAACTTTTATGGTAGGAAATTGCGTGAGTTACTCCATTTTTCGATTTTCAACATCCTTTGATCTTTGCCGCTTTTTTGAATTTACTGCTACTCGCGACTCGCTCAGTGGAAAAATTTTTCGATTAGATTTTCAGGACCGCCTGGACGTCAGCTTTGATCTGATATATGTGGTATTTCAAAATTTGAAAGTAGATTTTTTCGATAATTACCACTTTTTGACTCAATTCGCGATTCTAGCGATTCTAGCAAATGTGAGCAAAAATAGCGTAATCATAAAGCTCAATCTGAGCTGTATCCAACGATTTAAAATTTTTGCGGCTACGACTTACATTGGGCCAGCAATGAATTTTTAAACAATTTTCCTTATTTCAGCTGGTTTTTAGTAGTTGACACTGGCTCAGGAAATCAAGGCGGCAACATCAAAGGCAGCCAAAAACCTGCTGAAATAAGCGATATTGTTCAAAACTTCATTGCTGGCGCAATGTAAGTCGTAGTCGCAAAAACTTTATATCGTTGGATGCAGCTCAGATTGAACTTGTGAATAAGCTATTTTTACTCACTTTTGCTAGAATTGCTATGCCGAAATTTTGAGTGAAAAACCGGTATTTTTCGAAAAAATTACTTTCAAAAATTGAAATACCACATATATCAGGTCAAAGCTGACGCCTAGGCGGCCCTGAAAATCTAATCGAAAAATTTTTCCACTGAGCGAGCCACGAGTAGTAGCCAGTCGAAAGAGCGGCAAAGGTCAGAGAATTTTGGAAATCGAAAAAATGGAGTAACTCACGCAATTTCCTACCAAAAAGTTGAAATTCGCTGTGTGGACTTTCAGACAAGGGAAAAGTTTTCTGAAAAAATCGCGGTAGTACCATGTACCAATCCTTCCGGACATATAAAAGCGGCGCCCTTTGAAATCGCACGAGAAATTTCAATCACGAAATGAAAGATCTCATCAGTCCGGGTTAGGAAATATATAGTTTGTGGCAGCTATCTTGAAGCGTTTCTGAGAAATTAAAAGAAAACAGTTAACATTTTTTGGTCAGATTTTAGATCTGGACAGCTGGCGATCTTATCGCCGGTAAATTGATAAGTAAACATCTGAGCAAACGATTTGCTGTTGAACAACTTTACTTTACAAGCAATGTTTTAAATTTATTTACACATCATGAAGTTGCTGGTAACAAGAGATCTAGATCTGGACAGCTGGCGATCTTATCGTAAGTAAATTTATAAGTAAACATCTGAGCAGACTTTAAATATGCCCAGATTATTTCACAATTAACGGAAATACAAAATGTTTATGATGAACTTAGAGGGTGGCTGACATAATACTGTTATTTGCTTAGGAATACGGCAAAAGATAACTAAATGTGTTAAAGAATATAAAATACACAAGATATTTCGTTTATTAATGTTAGTTAATTTTAGTTAGAAGATTTAACAGGTTGACTGTAATTTGCAATGTAGGTTCCCCGTTTTATCGATATAATTTAATCAGTTTTACGCTAATAAAAACATTTTATAAACGGCTGCAAACTTCTAAAAAGTATCATTATCATCCACCAGTTTCTTTCAACGTTGCAATGGATGGCTTCATCGTCAAGTTAAAGCAAATTGGATCAGGTATATTTTTGAACATTTTTTCCGAGAAATAAATTTGCTTCTTAAGACTAACCATTTTCATAAACCCCGTGTAAAATATGAGGGAGCTAGGGATTTAAACCGCTGAGTTCACGCCCAAAATTTTACAAGCGGGAACTGTGCGCAAGGACGCTGACCAGCGACTGCGGGTGGAGATATTTAGTCCAGGCGGCTCTCTTTCCACCGACTTGCCTCGCCAAGGGGGATGGGTAAGTTTTTTGGGGGACGCCAACGGGGCGCCTAGCAAAAACGGGGGAACACACACAAGTTAGACTCAGATACAAGTCAGCTCCGGGCTAATCCCAGGGCTCTACCTAGCTAAGAAAGCGGATCAGAAAATTGGTTAAACTTTAGTAGCAATAATTAAATTAAAAACAGAATACAACGGACGGATTTAATAGGGCAATACAGGACAAGGTTATGACAGGGAAGTCCTTCCGGCGATACCCGGGTAGGACAAGCAGAAACAGCGGGCTACCCGCACAGCAAACAGGAAAAGGGCACAAAAGGGGAAATACAAGCAATGGAGGGGGACCAGCAACAACAGGGACAAATGGGAAAATACAGTGAAACTGGGGGAAGGGAGATCAGCTAGTGAAGTTAGACCCAGGGGGGGGGAACGGGGCCAACCCCGCAAATTAGGACGGAAAGGAAAGGAGGGGGAGTTAGGAGTAAAATGAAAAATAAGTAAAAAGGGGGTTAGAGCTGAAGAGAGGAATTAGGAAATATAAGTAGAAAAGGTTTTTAAAGGGAAAAAAACAAAAACTAAATACTTACTCTTTAGGTGTAGGACTTAGAAGGGTGGGGTCCCAATCTCAGAAAAACCAACCGCTCCGTGACTCGACAAACTCCCAACTGACAAAAAGGTGATGTAATCATTCAAGGAGAATTTTGTCATGCGTTGGGAACGGGAGGGTCTATCTTCGCTAAGCCAACAAGGATTGGAAATACGTGCAATGTTAAGTTTACGCTCAGAAATAACTGGTTTTAAATAATTTTCGAAAGATGAGCATAAAGTTAGCACTGCACAGTATTTAGGGGGGGATTTTACATACAAAATAATACATAATTATCGGACTTCCCAACAATTATACAAATACAATATTTATGGGGAATTTTAGGGATTTTGGGGGGTTTTTAGGAAAAACATTAAAAGTGAAACTTGGGAAAGGACTTGGAAGGGGGGTGATAGCGGGGACGCTATTACCCACATTACACCCGAAATAATAAATCTTGAATTAAAACTGTATATGAGACGAAATAATTAAACTTTAAATTAAGGCAAAATAATTGATGAATACGTCAGTAATTAGTGAATTAATGAATATTGATAAACTCAAACCTGCAATTTAAAAATTTCCCAATATGATTTGTTTAGGCTCAATTCCATACGGTCTACATAAATTGATGCTACTTTCCTTATAGGGATATCTGACTGGGTATCACTTTTGCAAACAGAGGATACTAAGGCTACCTGTTGTCGGCGTGGAGTGTTATATAGTCCGATTATCGCTTTGGCTCTTGCTTGAGCTTGCAGACGGTATGTTGACAGCACAAATTTGGGTCAATTAAAGTCATGTTCTACGCACTGTCAGGTTTTGACAGCGGAGGCGCGGGCATACCAGATCAAATTTGCTTTAACTTGACGATGCATCCATTGCAACGCTGAAAGGAATTGGTGGATGATAATGATACTTTTTTGAAATTTGCATACATTTATAAAATGTTTTTATCAGCGTAAAACTGATTAAATTATATCGATACAACGAGGGACCTATATTATTGCAAATTACAGTCAACTTGTTAAATCTTCTTACTGATTAACTAACATTTATAAACAAAAATCTTGGGTATATAAAATTATTTAACACATTTAGTTATCTTTTGCCGTATTCCTAAGCAAATACTAATATTATGTCAGCTCCCCTCTAAGTTCATCATGGGAAAATTTTGTATTTCCGTTAATTGTAAAATGATCTGGGCATATTTAAAGTCTGCTCAAATGTTTACTTATCAATTTACTGACGATAAGATCGCCAGCTGTCCTGATTCCAGATCTAGATCTCTTGTTACCAGCAACTTCATGATGTGTGAAAAATTTAAAACATTGCTTGTAAAGCAAAGTTGTTCAACACCAAATCCTTTTGAAATACACCGATAGTAAATCAACAGCAATTGGATAGAAACCGTATTTAGGAAAAGTAGGGTGACGATTGAAATTTATTTAGGTTTAGGGAAAGCAGGGTGACTGGAACGTAGTCACCTCTACTGTTAAATTTAGAATGTATATTATTGTAGGCGCTTATTACTATCTTTTCAACAATCACAGTTTGGTCTTTCAGGTGTTACTTGAAAACACCCAAGTACTGCTTAGCAGTCAGTATTGAAAGATAAGGTAAACCTGTAGCGGGGAGTCTGATAATTGCCTATGTAAGCCTTGTTTTTATCATTTTGTAACGTTGTGACTAAAAATTCGCTTAGTATAACCTAGGACCCATAGAAGGACTTAGAAACCAATATGTCGATTCCACTCCTTAAGTCAAAAATAATCATCCTGGTCAATTCAAGTTAATGTCGCCAGATCAGCAAGCTGTAAACTAATAGTTGCCAAAAAAGAAACAACAAAACTCATTGAATACAAATTCCCTAGTCCTTTTGTTTATGTTAAAATGTTGAAGTTATGCAAAGCTAAGGGGACACACTAAAGACAAAGCTTTGCACTAGAATTTGTACGACAACCAATTTTGCTTTCTGGCAAACGCAGATTACCGTTATCTTTACGTACTGGCTTCAAATTAAACATAACGTTTGTGTTAGGCAAAAAATATTCAACTCGTCATCGTAGCCGCAAAGATTCACTGAATTGTTGCTTAACGTTTCGAAAATGGGTATATCTTCAACTTCGACGGGAAGCTCGACGAACCCACAGTTAAGACAGGATTAGTATTTGATGTAAAATGGATATATCGTCCACTTTGACGTTAAACCCTACGCCTTCACAGCTAAGACAAGATTCATATTTGATGTAGTTTGAAACCCTGTGAGGATTTGCACTTGCTTGGCATACTGCTCCAGGATGGACAGCATAAAGCACTTGTTGTCGTTATTCTGGACATTTATAACCACCTTATTATCTCTCAAAATCTCTGGACCCCATCTTTGGAAGTGGAATGTAGGTTTTACCGCGGACTGGTTCGTATAAACGTTCGACATAAAAGTTCGTTCGACTGAAACTTACCTTCTTTTATACCCAAAAGCACGGCCATCATATTAGCCTGCTTTACGTGAGTCAAACAAGAGTCGTGAATTGCAGTTGCGGTGACAGCTGCTATTCTTAGTTACTATAGAAAGCTGTCACGTTCTTCCACCTTTTCCGGTGATGAATGGTTATACGAGTCACACGCCTGGTACTGTCAGTATCAAGCAATGCAAAGCAGCTGTTTGCTGCTAAAATAGCAAACCCTTCTCAACCTTGCATTTTACATAAAACCCTAGAACTTACAGCATTTATTTCGTGGTTTACAGATGTAATATTTTTGACCGCGTGTAGCAGCCGCTTCCTCTGTCAAGAAGTAGTTAAACATTTTAGTCTTTTGTTGAGTAAATAAAGTGGATTTCAATTGCTGCAAAGGTAAACAAAGCTTTGCAACGCCTTAAATACTATAGTCATCAAGTTTGTTTTAGCTTCAATAGTGACAGCAGTAGGTTGCTTTCACAACAGCTGTAGCAAAGCAGCGTCTTTTTTGCAATTCTATATTTCAACTGTCATTTTGCGTTTACCTTAATGCATTTCGAACATCATATTTTATCTGAGGCCAAATCTTTATCATTTCACTGAAAATATTACAAGTATTTTCAAATACAAATCTGCTGTTGATTTACTTTCAAGAATAAAATTAGGTTTCGTGAAATAATTCGGGGCAATATCACATAGGAGTTTATTGCGTCAGAATTTCGGGTCGAGGATTAAAGCAATACACAGTTTTCTAGTGAATCTGATTATGGAACTGTTTTAATTTACCCAGGCTATCAGTGCCTTCATTTATTTATGACATTTAATGAATTTATATGTACATACTAAGAGGTTTCATAGCCTATCTTTGCATAAAACGCTTAAATAAATAGTTTGTTTACACCGGATTAGTGAGGAAACGGATTAGGAAACGTTTCATTGCCTAAAGACTTTAACTGCAATGTTGATTTTGTATGCAGATACTATGGGGTTTCATAGCGTGTCGCTATATAAAACTTTGAAATAAATAAATGTTGTACACCTAACGTACCTATTTAAGGCTTACCTGCTGATAAGATTAAACGTGTTGGCTGCAATTAGTTTTCCTACTTAAGTTGGTAGGAATTTTAGAATCTAGATATTTTCAAATAAAATTATACATGTTTAAGGTGGTGATTCCTTTTGGGCACATATTGTTTGCTGACGGTTCAAATAAAAGATGAAATTTGATGAAACTTTCCAAAATAGTTCTTCTAGCATTCTAACACCCTCCACGCAATCTATGCTTGCTGCTTTCTAACTAAAGTTGGTCAATTGCCAAAGTTGGACATAGTAGGCAAAATGCAGGCCACGCATATATGTTAGCTAATTTCTTTATAAAGAAGTTTTATAATAACTAAAAAAGGGTCCCTAGCGATTTCATAGTAGAATCGAATGATGTTGCCAATGCCTCACGGAAAAATTTACTTTAGTCTGTAAAAAATCTGGAAAATTAAACTACTTCTAACATGCAGTAAAATAATTTCCGAGAACTAAAGTTTGTTTCGTTGTATTCAATTAAAAGAGCAAATGTTAAGCTGCATTTTATATAAAAACGACTTCTTAACTCCAATGAATTAATGAGTAATAAGGGTTCAAAGTTGATGTCTCCAAAAGGAATCACCACCTTAAGATAGGGAATTTTAGGACAGCGGTTCCTGAAAGGGAACAAGGTTCGGTGCAGGTGATCCGGCAATCCTTGGAGACTGTAGATGGATCTGGCTACCCGGTACTACAACGACATTCGTAGGGACACCACCGGCTGCACCTAGCTCCACTCTGATACAGTCATGGAGCCAGCAGAACCAGCAAACGGGCAGTCAGATGAAGTGCATCAAATTCCAAACAAAATGGGATTACCCACTGACAAAGACAACATCAATAATGTTAATATGATCCACAACGGTAACTCACGGCAACAATCAAGATAGCTAGGCCAGCAACAACATCACCACTAACTGTAGCAACACCACAACGGCAAACAGCACCAATGCTATTGCTCGCCAGCCGAGTACAGCAGGCGGCAGCCAGGGTACAACGGGATCTACCAGTGGAGCTACTCAGGCGTATGCGAACGAAGCAAATTCTGGTGATACTGACGTGTACTGTTATCATCGTTTCTACGAGCAGTGCATATTGCGGCAGCTTCAGGAGAACGAACAATGCCGTATGTGTAGGGCTGAATTTAACAGCCGTCTCAGGTAGACAACTTTAGTTTACTTTTTGAGAAACTAGATGTTTTAGAAAAGAATTCTTGCATCTCGTGTCATGTTATTTACGTGAATGCTAAACCCCGTCTAGTGCTGATTAGCCAAATCTATTTAACTTTGTCTTTAAGCCTTGTGCGAAGCGTGTAAATGTTGAAAAGACAGCTTTGTTGAGGTCATTTATTCGACCATGTTAACTACTGCTATTGCAGGTTCAAAATTTTTAATAACTTTAACTATAATTTTTCAATTTATACTAAGTACTTCTAAACACACATTCAGTTTTTTATTGTTTAAGGCAGACATGTCGCCTTGTCGAAAACTCGAAAGCTCTTTCCATCAAAAAGCATACAAACTTAGGCGGTCTCTTTCAACTCTTTCTCTGACGAAGCTTTGACTCACACTTTCAGGCTTGTTTCGTAATACAAGAAGAAATATAAAGACTAGAAAAGTTGCACAAAATATCCATCACCTGTCAGGCATTCTATACAATTCCGAGAACCAGCTAAGTCACGACTATTACCAAAATTCACCAACCAATAACAAGACATCAGCACAACCTGATCTTTTACGTAAGAGACTCCTACCTTCGAGAACTACCATAGGACATGAAGGAAGTTGAACTAAGTTTGGACTTAGAATAATTTAAAGGAAAGACTTTACGCTCTTAGATAGAGTTCAATCACTTCATCTTAGCAGTTCTCATTTAAACTTAGCATACTAAGCAGACCAAATGTCACAGGCCCGAGGTCGTCGGTTTCTGCTGGAAGCGTGCAGAGGCAATGACCTGTGACGGCTGTTGAGTGGATCGTTGTCTGTCTTAAGAGTCACTGAAGGCGATAGCTTTTACTAGGCATCGCAGGCAGATATAGATATACAGTTCAAGCAGAGTTCTAGCCACCGCCAGGCGTACACAAAGAAAGGCACGACTTAGTGTATTTTATTTAGCGAGTAAAATGTATACCTATGTGGCTGTCAAATTAAAATTCTTTCGAGCTAGACAATTGTTCAAATTCTATCTTACGACTGAAATAATTCTTTTTTTAGATAATTTGGGGGGAAGGGCCCTTCCTACCACCCACACCCTAATCCACCACAATGGTTGAGATTTGTCTAAGGCATCTGTTTCTGTTTAGAGAATTAAGCTTAAATTACTAATTATAATTCCTGAATTTGGCCATGCTTCGATTTGGTCCAATCCAAAGTTATCAGGCACTAATAGCTGAACCGAAATTCTACCGTTGGAAGAAACGGGCATACGTGAAGGCGCCTCTACATCCGGAGCATGAAGCATGGATACCTCTGGTCAAGAAACTAGAGACTACGGAAATGCTTTAAAAATTGTTTGCAGCAGAAGACGTCATCAGCAGGTCTTCCCGAGGTTACGGAAGCTGGCGGAACGATTTGGATGGTGTTCGCTCGACACTGAGGGTCTAGACGCGGACAATACCCTAGTATGGAGGGAACCATTTTAACGTTTTACAGATTGCCTTCTCCCCTCCCCTCCCACATTTTTGTTTATTGCGTGGGATTCCTAACCGGATTCCAGCCAGCACAGTTCCCACCAGACCTGCGGGAATTCCTGTTGAATCCGCCATGCTCGTTTGTGGCCAACGGCTGTTATAATGGTGCACAGCGGTGCCAGGACACGTTCGGGTTCGCCATCAAAACCCGAGTGGACCTTACAACTTTATTCAAAGCGTCTGGACTGGCAGAGGAGTATGGCATCCACAAACCCTGGATGCGGGATTGGGCTAAAGGAAATGGTGGAAGCCCTGTTCAATGAAAAAGAAACCAAATATTCCAACATCCAAAGGTGTGGGATGGATCTTCTGCTCAGTCCAAGACAGCTATCCTATGCAGTGGAAGATGTCCTCTCTCAACTTCGAGTGGCCAAATGTTGCCTGCAACGGATGTTTGGCCTAGAAGCTACCGGCAGATGTGCATACCATGTGCGTCACCATCAGGAGTGGCAGTCCGTGCGAACAGCACCTGCACGTGCTACATTTGGTAGCAGAGCGTGGTTCATTCAATTTCTACGCCATTTTCCTGATATGAATTGGATGCTGAATTTTAAATTTCATCTATAATTGCTACGGCTGTACCCATCGGAAATTTGGAAATCAATCATCAATCAATATGACTCCCAAACAATGTGATCTAGTCTGCATACAGATGTGAAATTTGATATGCCAGGACGCTCATCAACTGGGACTGCTGTCGGACGCTCATCAACTTCGACTGCTGTCTTAAGAATTAAGACTCCGAATTATATACTTAGTCATGAAAACAGTGAAAATACATAATGGTTGACTATGAAGATTAATTTACTGATGTTTTAATCGTATTGTGTATGTCTGCGCAGGTCCTATGTAACTCCCGGTCTATACCAGAGCCACACGTCTACCCTATGGGTTGACTACTACCAACTCAAAATTTATTCGAATTTTTTTAAATTTTAAAAAACTGCAGAAATTTTCACAAACAATAGGAAAATAAACACAATAAGCAAGACGATATTCTCTTTTATGTGAGAAATGAGAATATGATTATAGCACAGATTTGCTTGCTTTGCGGCGGCGCCTAGGCAAGCTAGATTGCGTAATACAAATTTGATAGCGAAGTTTCAAAACTAACAGCTGCTAGTTAATTTCGTTGCTATATCTTAAAGTTTACAATCTGAATGAAAAGGATCGAATTTACGAATTTTGCAAGTAAGCTTTTAACCAAAGATGCACAACGAAAGAAATTTCTTGTAAAATAGGATCACTTTCTATACTGACGAAGCTTATTTATGGCTTGAGTTGACCGAAGCTGAAGATTTCGGTAGGCCTGCGCGCCGAACTTTCTGGCTTTTGCCTTCTGGCAAGACTTGTATTATTTATATATAGCCTTCTAATAAGGCTTTGTTGTGCTTTAGTGCCTTTTGATAAGGCTTGTGTTTGTCCTATACCGAAGAGGGTATAGTGACCTCTGATCTGGGACGACTGAGTGTCCCTTGAAGTTTTGATATTTAGTTTCCTATATATAGCTTATAGCGAAACTAGGTGGCCACAGCCGATGTGGCATGGTTAAGGTCGTCAGATACGGTGGAATATTGATAAAACTTTCGGGTAATCTTAGGTTATATAGGCAGTTGGCTGAAGCCTTTTAAGAAGTCAAAGTTGCTAATTTTATGGTGCATGTGCGAGTAAAAGCTGTCTGAAAACATGTTTTAGAAGCAATGACTTTAAATTCGTTATCAAAATCCAGTCATATCTTGTATCAAAGATGCAACAATCCCTCGTTTGCGCTAATTTCTAAGTAAGCAGCAATTATTTAGAAGCTAAGATATTAAAGTTGATCTGATCAGACATATATAAATAAAATGGTCAGTCTAATGCCGTAATTCAGTAGAATACGTATCACACCTAAAATTTCAGAATACGCAAAATTGCATCTAACTGCGCCTTGCGCAGCCAAACTTAAAGGCTCATTTAGTAGTTTTGAAGTTAAAGCTGAAACTTGCTAAAGTTTGCTGGAACATTCGGCAAAATCAATGGTATACATTCTTTTATTGCTTGCCAGCAAAGGGCCTGATTAAAGTATTGACTCAATTTGTATGCATATGCATACAAACATTCTACGACTATGCGCATCTTAGTAGAAAATACAAAGTTTCTATTGGGCTCGCAAGCAAATGCGTTAAGTAGATGCAGGCAATATATATTTATAAGCTGTAACTGCGACTACGCGCACAGGTGCTGAGAGATATCTATTATACATTGAGGTATATAACGACGCTCTTTGTAGGAATATATAGTAAACAAAAAGCTAACTGCAAAATTAGCACATCTGGCAAAATGCTGTTTGAGGATGAGTGAAAACAAACGTTTGAAATTCTGCTGGCATTAATTGGTGAAAACATTTATAGGTCTGCAGAAATATAATGAGATTATAGCGAAAATTATCTACTGAAAAACTTGTATTTTGATGTATATATTAAGTCGGCAGCCTAATTGAATCTCATGAACAAATATTATGCTAAATGTGATTTTCGAACCAGGAGTTTCGACTTTTGAAGGGGCGAATGTTGTCACAAATGCTGAAAACTCATTGTTAACTTTACTCAAATAAATCAGCATTTACATTGAAATTAAAACAATCTTGCCTGAAAATTAATACGTAGACGGGAACAGCCATAAGACAGGTAAATTACGTAAAGCTGACAAATTACGTAAGTTCTATCTTTCTACTATGCGCCCAGTGGGACATGACGCAGAGTTCAAAACTTGCTTATTAAAATTTTTCCAATTTTTGCGTAGCTGACACTCAAAGTGTAACTTAAAGTTTTATTAGCTTGAAAGTAACTGATTCAGAGAACTGCCAAAAGTGATGAATAGATTTTATTGCATTTACACTTTTTATGAAACATGACTAAAACCATTAGTTAGTGTCTAAACATATGAATCAGCTAATAAGTTTGGCTAACTTCAAAGAGTTTCCATCTAAATTCTGCAATATCCTGATGAAATTGCACCATACTCACTGAGTAAGCAAACAGCTATTTAAGCGCTAGCTTTCCTGCCTTAAGCGGTCAGTCGTTAGTGTTCCTCAACTTGAGTTAATTCTGTGTTATGAATTGCCTATTCCACTGATAATGCTGTTTGTTTAACTAGTCGTGCTACACTGTAATTGGTATGCCTGCGTTTGTTTACGTTATCTATGCTATGTCTATCATTAAAGAACTTTGGGTTTAACGTTTGTCTATTGACTCAACTGCGATCCAGACCCTGCAGTAACAGGTCAATTTTGAGATTACTAATTTACTGGACTAGATTATTACGCTTCCACAAACACTGCGCCGGACCTCGACCTGCTACATCTGTGTTCTTACGTACCTCTTAAGGTGGTGATTCCTTTTGGGCATATATTATTGGTTGACGGTCCAAATCAGGATGAAATTTGATGAAACTTTCCAAAATAAGTTCTTTTAGCATTCTAACACCCTCCGCGCAATTCCGCTTCAAAACATCAACGTTTCCGTTCAGGGCGGTTTTTGCCGCTTTTTGACAATTAGACAGTAGTTGCATAGCTATGATTATATTCATTCGAAAGATCTTGTTGAGCTCTACATTTTTGCTATTTGAAGCACCTTTCCAGCGTTTCTCTATAGTGAGATATAACTGATTTCTTATTTTGGCGTTGAAAACTTGTCATTTTTGCAGAAATCAAATAATCCGCCATTTCTTGAGCTACGCAAACCGTAAAATTAAACGAATGGCGTCAATTTGAAGGTCTCGTCGAGACCGATTATTCGTGGCGTTATAATCTTCTAAATGCTATCCTGTACGCTGCTATCATAAAAAATGCAGTTTTTGCAAAAACATGACCAAATTTTTTCCAGCGATTGTGGAGCATTTACTATGCATGATAGAGAGTTGCCACTTACTAGACATGTTTTACACAAAAATACCCAGGGACCCTTTTTTAGTTGCCCCGATTACTGCTTTCTAGCTAAGGTGGTCGCTTGCTAAAGTTGGGAAAAGTAGGCAAAAACCAGGTTGCGCATACATTTTAGCTAATATCTCCATTACGAAGAGTGATTTCATAATAACTAAACAAGGGTCCCCCGGTATTTGATAGAGGTATCGAATGGTATAATCGATGCCTCACGAAAAAATTTACTTCAGTCTGCAAAAATCTGGAAAATTAAAGTACTTCAAGAATGCAGTAAAATAGTTTCCGAAAACTGAAGCTAGTTTTCGTGCATTTATTAGAAAGAAAAAATGTTAAGCTCCATTTTGATATAAAAATGGCTTCATAACTCCAAGTAATGAATGAGTTATAAGGGTTCAAAGTTGATGTCTCTAAAAGGAATCACCACCTTAAACTGACTATAAAACTCCATCCAGATAACTTGAAATCGCAGTATTTCTCCGCACTTCAGCTAAAGGATGAAATTCGTTTTGCCCCTATACCCCCAGTCCTATTTGAATCTGATTATCGTAACCCAGCTTTTAAGTCCGTCATGAATTTAAATGAGTCAATTGAGTCTGATAGTCGTGGTGTAGTAACGATTTTATATAGTGTAAATAGCGTGACAGCGAAGGTAAACAGTTGCTGGAACCCTCTCAGACCTGTAATTTTTATGATTCACTATCCCTGCTTCCTGAACAGGAAATAAATGACATAGGACGTTTGCTTCTAGACTTAAGTTCTAGCTCTCTAAGTCAAGCGAGTAAAGAATTTTTATTATGGGATTCGTACTATCTTGTTACTTCTTAAGAACCTAATCTAGAAAGTGACTATTGTTGCACTTGTGCAACACACGGCTTAGGAGGCATAGCCTCTGAATGTTCAATTTTAGTTAACCTGTAGCGTGACTTATTTTAGGTGTCCAACCCGCACCATGAAGACGCAGTCCATGGAAATGAACTATGGCACCTATTGTGAAGGACCATTTGGAATTTTGCCCTTAGAGAGTTACATATTAGAAAAATTTAGTTTACTTTATCAAATTTGTCATCACCCCACAGCTGAGCTTTTGCGTAGGATGTCCAGCTATGTTTTCGAAAGTAGTGAATATCTGAGATCTAAACGTTTCTGTGAACCAACTTTCTGGTATGATGAAAAAGGGGAGACATCTAGTCCATGTCTTCAAGGTGGGAATCCGAAAGTTATGAAAATTGTGCGTACTCGAATTGTGCGTACTGTAGCATGGGGAAAAGGGATTGCAAAAGAGTCCGTTGGATAATTGGAAGACTGGTGCAAGGAATGGTGTTGCGAATTATTTGCAGTAGTGGTAGTAATAGTGCATTCTTGATTGTGATTTGATGTAGTCTCTTCCGCTTCCATTTCTAAACCTTGCAACTGTCGTTGCACTACGATAGGATCTTCAGTAGTTACTTGAATTTGTCTGTTTGGTCTTTTTCAGTGGGTTTTAATTCACAATGACGGACAATTACATCATCATTCGTAGCTACAGCATCACTATTATCATAGGTACGTACAATATTATCAGCACCAAGAGCAGTTGGATCGTCAACATCAATTTCCAACTCCTCAAGGGTTTCGGGATCTATATCGGGCAACAACTTTAAACGATTTACATGACTGATTTTACTAATGCTCCCGTTTTCATATTACATAAACGTACATTTTGATCCGATAAAACTTCAGTTATCCTATGAGGTCCGTCGTACTTAGGAGCTAACTTAGACATTCTACCTGTTGGCTGAGGTACATGAGTAATATTCCTCATTACAATTTGTCCCACTTCAACATTCTTTATACGTACACGTTTATCGTACTTTTGTTTAACAAGTTCCGCTTTATCAGCTATAATTTGAGCTGCAATGTGCCAGTTTTCCGTCAACGTACGAATTAAAGAAGTCTTGCAATTTACTAAAGAAGTAACTGGCTTGTCCAAGTTTTCAAACAACAAATCCTCCGGAACTTGTGCGTCTCGACCAAACAATAGAAAATAAGGAGGATCCTGTATAGTAGAATGCAATGAAGTCCTATAGGCATGCATAGCAAAAGCAAGTTTAACGTCCCAATCACGTTGATCAATATCTACGTACTTTTTAACAATTTCCCGTATAGTGCCATTTGCCCGTTCCACTAGGCCGTTAGACTCAGGGTGATACGCAGTAGTACGTAATTTCTTCGTAACCATCAATTTGAACAAAGCAGTAGTTACTTCAACTTGAAAATTTGGACCTTGATCCGATATCACCTCAGTAGGTACCCCGTACCGCAAAATAAATTCATTCAAAAACACACGTATTAAAGTTTCGTCCTTTTCATTTCGTAAGGGCCATGCTTCTGCCCAACGGGTAAATTGATCAATTACAACCAAAACACAAACATTCTGCTTTTTACTAATCGGAAAATGCATAACGTCTATTTAAACCCTTTCAAATGGTTTAGCAACTGGTGGGTAAATTTTCATAGGAGCTTGAGGGTTCCTCGGGCCTATCGTAAATCTAGCACAAACAATACAATTACGTATAAACAACTTAACATCCGTAAGTAAATTAGGCCGATAATATCTAGTCGCAACTTTATAGTGAGTTTGAGGTACACCCTGATGACCACCAGTATCTATTGCAGAATGATACTGTTCAAGAATATAATTTTGAAACTTTCTAGGGACACAAGTCAAACGAGCAGAACCCTTTTTACGTCTCTCGTGAATATCAGTTCGATATCTATAAATCATGCCGTTTTTCAATTCAAAATCGGATTGACCACGTATTAGAGTCCAAGTCAGGTCATCCTTAGGCAATGTGCCTTTTTCAAGATACTCAATAAAAGGACCAAAATCAGAATCAACTTTTAGTGCTTGAGACCACTCATCATCAGAGTATTTTTCAATCATGCACACTGGCGGAAACATGTCTTCGGTTACGTCAAACTCGTCAAATACATACTGAAATTTATTATTAGATGTAGTAGGTTCACTTTCACCTTCAGGAATCAACGACAACTGGTTGAGGGTTACGTGAAAGACAATCAGCTACAGCATTATCTACGCCTTTTCGATGTTGAGTCTTGAAACGAAATTCTGACAATGCGATAGCCCGCTTAGCGATTCTAGTATAGCCTTGATCTTTGGCTTTCGCAAAAATGTATTTAAGGGCTTCGTTATCTGTATGCAATGTAAATTCTCGATGGCGTAAATAATGCTGAAAATGTTTACAAGACCACACAACTGCAAGACCTTCCAATTCCACAATTTTATAGCGTTTTTCAGCACCAACTAAAGCTCTACTAACATAGGCTATGGGTTTAGACCTTTTCTCTCCTGGTTGATCTTGTTCTAAAACTGCACCAAGACCGACGACACTAGCGTGTATTGTTAAAATAAACGGTTCCTCCCGATTTGGATACGTGAGAACTGGTGCATTTATTAATGCCTGTTTTAGATTTTCAAATGCAATTTGACATTGATCATTCCAATGAAAACCTTCGTTCTTTTTCAACAAATTATCCATTGGTGCCGCAATTGAACTGAAAATACGTATAAATCGTCGATAGTATCCAGCCATACCCAAAAAACCACGCAATTGCTTAATAGTAGTAGGTACTGGAAAATTTTCCGCAGTCACTTTACGTGGGTCAGTCTCAATGCCCTTTTCAGAAATAAAGTGACCAAGATATTCGACCTTTTTGCGGAAAAACACGCACTTTTTCATTTTGAGTCGCAAACCATGATCTGACAGTTTTTTAAAGACAACTTAAAGCATTTTCAAATGATGGTTTTCATCGTTAGATGGAATCAGTAAATCATGAATATAAACTGGCAATTCAGTAAAAATTCGTTCCATAATTCTTTGGAATGTTGCAGGGGCATTAGTCAAACCAAATGGCATGACATTAAAATGAAATAGTCCCATATGTGAAATGAATGTGACTTTTCCTTATGGAGAGGAAACAGTTCGATTTGCCAATAGCCGCTATTCAAATCCAATGTAGAGAAAAACTTCCCCTTTACTAAACATATCTAAAATTTCATCTATTTTTAGTAAAGGGTAGCGGTCTTTTCTTGTGATTTTATTTAGTTGTCGACAATCAATGACAAATCAAATTCCATCCTTTTTACCGACTAACATGCAAGGTGACGACCATTGACTATCAGATGGAACACAAATACCCTGCTCTAACATTTTCTGAATATGCTTTTCTATTTCCACCCGTTCCATAGGGTTCATCCTGTAGGCTTTCGCTGTTACTGGACCTGCCATTCCCGTATCAATCAGATGTTGTGCTGTGCTGCATCGTCCCAAATTTTCTGGCGTTGCGAATACATGTACGTACTTACGTAGAAGTTCTCGAAACTTACCTTTTGCCTTGTCGGAACATTAAAATTTGTCCAGTTGAGCTTCCTTTAGAAATTGATCATATAAATCCTGTTCCGTTGGCTCTTTTGGTTCCATATCCTCTGCTTTAGATGTAGAAGGTTGAGATATTTTCCACCGTTGTAGAAAAAATTTCCGCTTGCACAGACTTAGGTAAATCATCTTCACATACGTACTCTTTTTCGAACCAAGTATCTCCCAATTGTAAAAACGATTCCTTGCCTTGAGGATTTTTAGCGTAACTAAATCATCTGCATAAGCTAGCACCATTCTTTCATGCAATTCCAGTGGTTCCTCACCCAAATTCCAAACTTTAACTTCTTGGGTTTTCCCCTTTCTGAAATAATTCCAGGAAACATAACAATTATATTTTTCAAGAATGTTCATGGAATTGCGAACTAGCTTAGGCACGTCTTCAAACCGTGAAGGCCAAGGTGCAATATTCGTATTTACAACTGAGGGTTTCATACGTACGAATGGTAGATCCCACTCATCATCCAACTGGTCAGAATTCGGTGGACTATCCTCACAAGAAATCGAGACCCATACTTCAGAATTTGCTGGAATAGTTGTTCCGACTTGTAGACAAATATTCGAAACTGCCGGCCGTGTTTTTCCTACGATTTGCAAAATGTGTGGTTAATCTGAGGCGCCTCCAGCAACGGAACTTCTTTCAAAAGTGGATGGTAAATAGAATGGCGTCCCATGAGCATAGACCAATTATAAAAAGATAGAAAGTCCATGCCAAGAAGAATATAATATGGACAAAAATCGCTGATTAGATACTCATGGGCCCATCTATAGCCTTGAAAAGTCTAATTTATAATTATTTATAAAATATTTATAAAAATTTATAGGCGTTTCGTTAGCTGCGGTTGCCTGTTCACAAACTCCATCTCCAAAAGTAAGATTTTCAGGGCACTTTTGCTTTAAATGTTCAACAAAATTCCTAGAAACAACCGAAATATTTGCGCCCGTATCAATAAGTGCCAAAGTATTTACGCCTCCCACTGATGCTACTATCAGTGGCGAATGCACCGGTGGAATTTTCGTCTGAGCACCCAAAAATACTGGTCTTTATGAACAAAAGCCGCAAAATAGTTTCGATTATTTGCCACAAAGTCCGTTCTAGGTGCCTTTTCTGGCTGATGATGATTTACTTCCTTTTCTTCCAGTTCCATATCTGACGTTTAAGCCGGACTTTGCTCTGAACATGAACTTTCGGTGGAATCATACTCAAAAAGAAATCTTCCAGGAAAATCAGGGCCTGGAATCTTATGAGAAGGTCGTTTCTGAACTCGCTTCACCCTTTTATTCGACTGAAATTGACCAGATGATGAGCTTGGGTCATTTTTATGTTGTTCTTTGACGTTAGTTTCCCTCTCCACGTTCGGAAATAGATGTTCGCTGCCTTTTCCTGGGTATCAGGTGCCTCATCTATTGGTCTTAATCGATTTAATCGTGCAACTAGTTGTTATTGAGGCATATCTGGCATTGTTTCTTGCACGTGTTGCATATTTGCATTTTCCGTCCTTGACCTTTTGATATTCGAGGCATCTGACTGTCTTGCAGCATTAGTGGTACAGGTTTCATCTTTTCTGTTGGAAGCCTTCAATACTTTGTCCCCCGAATCAGGGACCTGCACTGTCGCGCTTCCTTTTGTAGATGAACCTTGACTACCTACCCCAGCTGCACTTGTACTTGGTACCGCTTGATCCATTGTGGCCTCTTGCTGTTGCCAATTTTGGCGCCTACTTGCGTTTGAGAAAGTCACAGTATTTCCCACAGGAAACCTACGATTTTCCCACCCGCGCGCATTGCATGAATTATTTGTTTCGAAAAACAAATTTGGTTGTCGTGGCACAGCAAGTTGCTGCACGTTTCGTGGATATCACTGATTGTTGTTACTGGGATACCAGTAGCCACTGAAACCTGCATTTCTTTTTTCCTGAGCGGGGGGGGGGGCGCCAATTCTGACTTCGAATTGGGGACGCCCCTCCACGAAAATTATTGCTATTAGAGCTTGTTCGTGGAGAAAAAGATCTATTTACAGGATAATTCAATCGACTTCGACTGTAGTTGAATGAATTATTCTGATTTCGTGACCCAGTGTTACGCGAATTTTGCACAAAACTCCATTGAGATCTAATTTGATTTGCTCTAACAGCACTGATAGGAATTAATGGAATAACCCTTTGATTTTGGTTATTCTGCCCATTCAAAAACTGATTTTGCTGCTGAAAATTTACCTGGGGAGAAGATCGAGGAATTTGGGGTGGGGGCGGGCATTGGTTAAGGCTTCTGCTAAAGCACGTATATCAACATTTTGTAAGAAATTTTGCAACTGGGACAGAAGCAAATTTCGAAGGTTATCCTGGGAATTTTGAGATCGTTGGCCCCTCGTTACATCCGCATACGTAGGAGTAAAACCCGCGCAAATCTGATTTGAATTTAAAACGTTTTCATCTGGAAAAAGTTTCAAAAGACCCTTCAAAAAGTTGGGGTTTTTTCTAACAACGAGTTGATTTGCGGGTTTTCTGGGAGATATACGTACTTGGCTTTCCGGTTGACGAATTTTCTGTGGAGGAACCCCCGGAATTTGTCGTGCTCCCTGCTTGCTGAAAACTCTGCAAGGCTTGCAATAACTGAGAAGTTGGGTCCATTTCGGGCTGAATTGGGGTCAAGTAATTTATCGCCGGATTTTGCTGGTCACGCCCTTGTTCTTGCAACTGAAACAGGCGTCCAGTAGACGGATCCACAAAAATACCCGCACGCTGAGTGTTTCGGTTGTTGGAGTTACCTCCAAGACGGCCTCCTAGATCGCGATATCATCCTCGATTTCCTCAATTCCAAACACCTCCCGAATTTTGGTTGGAATAACCGTCATAGTTCTGCCGGTTATTATAATTTCCCCTATTTCCACCAAAATTTCTTCGATTGGGGTTACCTCGACCCCTTGAACCAGAATTATTTTGCCGATTTAAGGCACACTGAGGGGAAATGTTGCCTCGGTTGCCACACGTATAACACGTTCGTTGGTCCATTTGATCTTTTCCTGGTGTTTTCTCCGTAGATGCTTGAATAGCATTTACAGCACCAGAAACAGCAGTAGTCGGGGGTTGGCATTTTTCTGAGTCCGCTGACTCGCCTTTCGTGGCTTCCAAAACTAAATCCCTCTGAGCATTACGTATTTTCACTTTCTTGATTTCGTCCTCCAAGGTTTTCAACCTCTGATCTAAATCACTAGAATTTTCGAGAGATTCTGACGAAACTGCACAAACCTTTTTCTTTAGCCTTCTCCCGCTTTTCCTTTTTGGGTTTTTTTCTGGCTTTTCTGATTTATCCGATTCGGCTGAATCAGAATCGTATTCTTCTTCAAGTCTGGACCGTTGCGTGATGATTTTTCTCAATTTAGCCATCGTATGGCCCCAATTTTCCAAATCAGATAAAAGCGAAATTCCAACTGTCTGTAAATTAGGTTTCAGGCCTTTTCGAAGTTGCTCAAAATGTTAACAGCTCTCATGTCGTCACTTTCGTTTGGAAAGGCCTTTTTTGCCAACATTTCCAATTCGGACACAAAATCTTGCACATTCTCGTCCTTTTTCTGTGTATGTACATAAAATTTACGAGACTGTTCAACGGCTGTTTGTTAAACCGGCTCATAGAACGTTTTTAAGAGCTCTTTTAGCTCTCTGTACGTACCTGGCGGTCCCAAGGAGGAAAGCCTGTGAATAACTTTTTCGCCCAACTTGGCTAGCAAACTCGAGTAATATTTATCGTTTAAGGAAGCAGCAGTGAAATTTGTTAATTTATATAATTCTGTTAAAATTTTATGTTTCATGTTTTAAATGCTTTAATTATCGAAATATTAGGGAATTGTCCAATTTCTTACCCTACCCATTGTTAACAGGTTTTAAAAAATTTTTTCATATTTTGGAACGAGAATAAGTTTTTGTCTTGTCTTCAGAATCTATCGAGCTCCTGCTTTCTGAGTACTTATCAAAAATATATACATAATTTAAGGAAACGGTGATGAAATTTATTAATTTCATTCTTTTAGAATTTCATGTCTCATGTTTTGAAATTTTTTAATTAACGAAATATTAGGGAATTGTCTTATTTCTTACCCTTTGTTAACAGTTTTCAAAATGAGAAATGCTTCATATTTTGGAACGAGAATAGTTTTTGTCTTGTCTTCAGAATCTATCGAGTTCCTCCTTTCTGAGTATACTTATCAAAAATATATATAATTTAAGGAAACGGTGATGAAATTTATTAATTTCATTCTGTTAGAATTTCGTGTTTCATGTTTTAAATATTTTAATTATCGAAATATTAGGGAAGTGTCCAATTTCTTACCCTACCCATTGTTAACAGTTTTCAAAATGAAAAGAAAATTTTTCATATTTTGGATGTCATATATGTTTGTTCACCACACTAATGACACTTTATGAGGCGACTGGCGGCGAAACTATCTTTCACTTATTTTGTAAAAGATTTTTCCAAAGCATCCTAAAGAACTTAGTTCTACACTTCTCCACTGATGAGCCGCAAGTGTTTGAACCAAGTCTGGCAGAGGTCGCATGCACTACTAATATAGGAATTTAATGTGTTTTTACGTGTACATATGATAACTGGAAAATGTTGGAATTAGCACGAGAGTGCATTTTATTTATTTCTTTAATATTGGACGGGCTTCTGTTTTTGTTCACTTCAACCCAGAAATAAATTCCGAAAAAGGAAAAATAGTGGTACGTAATGGGTCCGTCACGTTTAACTCGCCGTGAAATGTAGAGCGAGTCCGAGACAAAAAATATTAGTCTCGGACATGTCCGAGACTAAGATTTTTGTTAGTCTCGGACAGTTCCGAGACTAATTTTTGTCCTGACAATTGTCCAGACAAACAGTCTAGACAAATCCAAATAGTCTCGGACATGTCTCAGACTAATATTTTTTAGTCCGAGACATGTCCGAGACAAAATTTTTCAGAGACAAATTTTGTCAGACAAAAACTATTAGTCTCGGACATGTCCGAGACTAATTTTTCCTTAGTCCGGACTCGCTCTACATTTCACGGCGAGTTAAACGTGACGGACCCATAAACTAACTTGTTTCTATAATATACGTTTCTTAAACATTTGCTTCAAAAACCTTGAAGTAGAATTGACACTACTTAATACTGTATCCTGAACTTTACACAATAGGAGCAGCCTAACTGCTCATCAAAATGTTTTCCAAGACACGTAAACATTCGCAATTACAATTTAACAATTCTATAACAATTCTATTACATTGGTTAGATAGCCCATCTAACCAAAACAGTCGGTCATATTATGAAATTTGGCTATCTAACCAGTTAGACTGTAAAATTACGCCGACTTTACAATCTAACCGGTTAGATGTCTATCTAACCAACTTGAATGGTTAGCGTCCCACCTAACCAACTTGTCACTTGTAATCACGACATATACACATTCAATAAATGCTACTGTTCAAAGTAGTAGTGGAACCATCGGGAACCCGGTTCGAGATCATGTTGTTTCGTGAAAACAAGAGAACATAATAATAATAATAATAATAATTAAGTGGAAACTACAAGGATCCGTACAGCAGTGCAAAGTAAGTGTATCAAGCACAAAAAATTATTGGAAATAAGCTAAAGGTAGCTAAGTAAAAATAACTATTAATATTAATACTAATAAATAGTACTGTTCAGAATCAGTAGTGACACCATCGGGGTCGGCTGTTTTCTGAAACCAGAACAAAAATATCATAAGAAAGTGGAAACTACAAGGATCGGAACACCAGTGCAAAACAAGTGTACCAAGCACAAAAAATAGTGGAAATGAGAGATAAAGGTAGCTAAGTGAAAATACTGGAAATGTCGGTTAAGCAATATCAAATTGTCCAGCAATACCTCGCCTTGACTGATTGCCGAGCAATGCATCCCTCGCCTTTTCGAACAGGAATGGTTGGGAAACGGAATGATTGCACTCAATTCCAAGACCTCTATACTTTGCTCATTTGTAGACCCAATGCATTATATTCACATGGCAAAATATGAAGGAATTTGGTTCAGCCAATTTCGAGATATAAGCAGTTGAATTTGAGCTGTTTTTGTTTCCCAGACGGTGTGGTTCGGATATCAGCTTTGGACTGTTTATTGACGTGCTAAAGGCCATCAACCCATGAGTTCTATATCACAGACAAGGTCTACTATTGCGCTTTTGTTTGTGCTAACCTG
The DNA here is from genome assembly GCA_030248195.1 of Trissonchulus latispiculum. Taxonomy (NCBI): domain Eukaryota; kingdom Metazoa; phylum Nematoda; class Enoplea; order Enoplida; family Ironidae; genus Trissonchulus; species Trissonchulus latispiculum. Next base: position 49,586 of record JASAND010031404.1, read on the forward strand.
TGTGTAATTTCACTTTCACCATCTTAACAAAAATTACAAAACCGGATCATAGGAGGCTATATTGAGTACGACGCGTTTGCATGCTTTATCGCTAAAAAATCGTTTTGTATAAAAAACCTAGTCGGGATTTTCTCTGTGCTCTTTTCTAGTTGTATTAGCTATATGCATGTCAAATATTGCCCAGAAAAAGTGGAACCTCCGACTTCCACACTCATAAAGGTACGTATCGTTCACATCTGTGATCTCGTAATGTCGTGCAATTTACAACGCTAGAAGAAGCTATAAACGGATGCTAGTTCTCAATTTTTGCTGAACAAGTTTTTGATGGAACGGACGTTAGACATGCGAAAAAGTTTAGGAAAAAATGGATCCTGCTATGCCCAAGAAAATTTCGGATCAAATCCCAAATATCACCTCATCAGGTCGAACAACCAGTAGCGTTACAAGGGGCTATGAGAAGATACGCCTTCATAATTTTTATCTGTGCATGTTTGTGCTGGAGCAGACGTTAGACATGCTATAAAGTTTGTACTCTTTTAAAAAATCGTTACCAGCTTTAGTATACAGTGTAGTAGTTTTGTCCTGGAATGTTATGTACGACACGATGATATGGTAGCTCTGATTTGTGATCAGATACGAAATCAGCATAGCCGGTCCCATTCATTTTTAAAGCTTTTTAGCATGTTTTAGAGCTCGTTCCAACACAAACATCCACAGATAAAAATTATGAAGCTGTATCTGCTCATAGCCCCTTGTAACACTATGGGTTGTTCCACCTGATGAGGTGATAATTGGGATTTGATCCGAAATCGGCTTGGGCATAGCAGGATCCATTTTTTTCCTACACTTTTTCGCATGTCTAACGTCCATTCCATCAAAAACTTGTTCAGAACAAAAATGAGTACTAGCATCCGTTCATAGCTCCTTCTAGCGTTGTGGATGGTACGACATTACGAGATCACAGATGTGAACGGTACGTACCTTTATGAGTGTGGAAGTAGGAGGTTCCACTTTTTCTGGGCAATATTTGGCATGCATATAGCTAATACAACAAGGAAAGAGCACAGAGAAAATCCCGACTAGGTTTTTTATACAAAACGATTTTTTAGCAAAAAAGCATGCAAACGCGTGTACTCAATATAGCCTCCTATGATCCGGTTTTGTAATTTTTGTTAAGATGGTGAAAGTGAAATTACACACAGGTTAGCACAAACAAAAGCGCAATAGTAGACCTTGTCTGTGATATAGAACTCATGGGTTGATGGCCTTTAGCACGTCAATAAACAGTCCAAAGCTGATATCCGAACCACACCGTCTGGGAAACAAAAACAGCTCAAATTCAACTGCTTATATCTCGAAATTGGCTGAACCAAATTCCTTCATATTTTGCCATGTGAATATAATGCATTGGGTCTACAAATGAGCAAAGTATAAGCGAAATTAAATTTTTGACCCATCGCGACCTCTAACACACCAAGTCCGAACTTATCAGAAATTGACTGATATATATATATATATATATATATATATATATATATATATATATATAATATGTGTATATATACTACATTTTGAAAGTGAAACTAACGCCAAAGACTTTGAGAAGCAGATTTAAGAGAAACTCTGCTGAAATAGACATGCTTAGCAATAAATTATATGTAGCGATAGACTCAGCAAAAGCATATAACACAAACCACGGCCAGGTGGTCTTGGCAAAAGTCTTTGCCTATGACCGAAATTGTTTCAAAAACTTACGTTTCACTTATCTCTGTCATTAAATAATACGTAGACAGATGACTACAATACGACAAGATTATATCCCCTAGTTTTAATGCAAACGTAATACATAATTACTCAAAGCATCGATTAATTTAATAACATTTTTATGATCTGTAACAACAAAATTATTCAATTTGACCTTACTTCACTATTAAAACTAATTAAGCTGGCACAGATTAAATAACTGCAGAAATCTTTGAACTATCAAAGTAGAAAATCGTCAAGCAAAACTATGAACCCATCACATATAGTTTTTGATTTAATGTATAGCTTAAAGCTATTCACAAACTTATCAGCGCGAAATCCCATCAGTGCAAACCAAAATTCATTACATGTATTAAGTAAACAACCCTTATATTACCTCCATGTTTATGCTGATCATATAATATCATATATGATACAAGACATTGAAATGATTGGGATATGTTTGTCCAGGGACTCTTGGGCAGTTCTATGCCAGATAGAATGGGCCAATGATACCAGTTTTTGGCAGCAGTGCCTGGTTTCTTGCAAAGTAAAGCAAAATTTGTCAGTCTATTGTGTATATATACAGCATTTCCTTTAAGCGGAGAGAAACTCTTTCATTAGCACCAGATTTTCAAGTCCTGTTGAATGGAGGAGTGAAACCTAGCCAGCAGAGATACAGCTCTGATGTAGTTATTTATGTCTTGGAAATTTTAGTTTCAACTGAACTGTCTGGATCTGGATCTAACTGTTGTAATTTGAAAAATTTCAGAAAAAAATGTGTGGAATTCATTAAAAATATTTCTAACATAATTAAATAAAAAACTTGATTTATTAACTATTGATTGAATTGAGTATTGAATCAGAATAATCAGTTTTCAGAAGGAAACCGTATTGACTCACTGTTTAATCTTATTTAAAGGTTCTCAGATGAGATTCATTGAAAAATGCATTTAAAATTATCAGGACATCAATACAATATCAAGATAAAAGTTGAAAACAAATTTATAAAATTTCTTAACTAAACAATATGAATCCAAGGTTTTGAATTTTTTCAAGAATTAGAACCTAGCAGTAGACATTAAAATTAAAATTAAAATTAGATGAAGATTAAAAGTTTTGAAGAACTTGGGTGATAATTCCATGTATGCACACCTGTGTCTAAAATTTGCAAAGTTTTACCAGTTGAGCTCAATTTTTGCTTGGGTGCATTTTAACACATTTCTGAACAATCAGAACCAAAAAATTAAATTTTTAAAAATTTAAATTTTTCTGTTTTGTAGGGGGGGCAAAGACTTGCTACCGCAGAATCTATTCTTATACGCCGCATCATTTTAAAATATTTAAAACACTAAACTAAATTTATAAAATTTCTTAACTAAACAGTATTATTCAAAACTTTTGTATTTTCGAAAAATTAGAATTTATAATTCGAATTTATTAGAAATTAAAATTACATTTAAATTAGAACTTTTGAAAAATCATGATTGTATAAGCATTATAATATCAAATATAAATAATGATTTATAATTCCAAGTATTAATTTGTATACTGTGTTATTGCTTTTTAGTTCAATTCAAAAACTCTTTCAAAACTCAAAGTATCTACAGCAATCTCGAAAATTTTTAGAAATATATATAACTACTGTAGAGCTGCAACATCATTTGACTTGGTTTTATTGCGTCTTGTGAGACGTGCCACTTAATTCTGATCTACAACAGGAACTGAATGCAAAAAGCAGGAAATAGCAAATAGGCATTGTTCGCATGCACGAAACTAGGCACGAGATTGCCAAATTTTCAGTTTCATTGCTTATTTTGAAGCTGAGACTAGAATGGCACGATGGCTCCCGGACAGGGATAGACATTCTTTCTTAAAAATAAAAATTGAAATAGGCATCAACAAGTAGTGCCCAAAAAGTGCAAGATTCCTTTGTCGAGAATCTGAATCTGAATCTTGCTTGTAATGCTTGTCACCCAATAATGTTTAAGGTTTTGTAACTAAGAACTGCAACAACTTTGCACAGAAGTAATTAGACAGTGAGAGTGCAACAGACAAATGGCTTTTAGCTTTTATGTAATATACACTGTGCACTGGGCTATCCAATATCCAGGTATGCCGTAGCACCTTTCCCGCATTCACACACAGTCATCCCTTTCGGTTCGACGACAAAGCTTTAACCACATTATGTCCAGCCAGAGTTCTTATATTTTCGAGACAAACTTGCACTTGAAAATCCCCATCAATTGAAAACCTCATGAAACGGTCATTTTATTTCCAAGCAAAACGGGAAATTATTTGAGAAAGGTAATAGCCTTGAAAATGCATTTTCAGTGAATTATGGCAGACAGGGAATTAAAGCTCGAAGAATTGAAAACTGTAACTTCGATGGTGGGCACCGCAACGCCGTTTTCAAGTGAAGCAGTGCAAAGCTGCCAAGTGCCCTAGTCATTACAGAAACATTTACTTTAACACTAAAATTATGTATGTTTAGCTGTGTTGCTGCAAAACCTAATTTGCATATTGTGTAAGCAAAAAATAAGACATAGCTAGGCATGTGTTAAACAAAGGACCTTTTCTAAGAGAACAGAGCGTTTATATGCAAAAGATGCAACAAACCGATCATAGGTATTCCTGCTCCAGCAGGAATAAAAAGTTGGATTGGAAATACCACCATCAGAGCAAAAATATCATCCAAAAAGTTGAAGTCGAAACGGATTAGGATTTAAGTAGCATCCAAGAATCAATCCCATGACATCTTAACGTCCTCCAAACGTTGGATTCTGGTCAAACTTTCAGACCTCGCAATCATATGAGCAGAAATGGTTCCTAAAATGGGAGTCCAAATGGCTTTCCAAAAATGACCCAATCATTGGGATTTCTTCTTTCTTCCTGCAACTAAACCATGATGGTGACATATTGCAATTCAATTAAAATATGGAGTCAAAAAGGGGTCCCAAAACTGGAAGCAAAAACAACTCCCAAAAAGCTCTCAGTTTTGCTGACTATGACTACTGTCCATACATGTGCTTGGGGGGGGTTGGGAGGTCAGGACCTGAACCTCAACCCCCTCCCCGCCAGAGGGGACCCTCACCCCCCCAGAATCCGGATTTTCCGGGTTTTTGGGCAAAAAACCGGAAAAATCCGGTTTTGCGGTGGCCTTCGGCCGCCGGTTCATCCCCCTCCCCAGAATTTCCCCTCCTGCACATGTCTGCTACTGTCTGGATTAAAGTCACAACGTGGATCTCTTTATAAGGCAGCTTAGACCCTATTTCCTTAAAGATTAAACGGGTTAGATTAAAATTAACCCGTATTAAACAGAGTTGGACGCGGGCCGAAATTTGTGGCCCACACCCGCCCCGCAGCCCGCACTCAAATTTTCGGCCCGCACAGGTCTGGCCCGCGGCCCGCATCTACAATTTTCGGCCCGCAAAGGCCCGCACAATAAATGCGATTATTTTATGTTATGAATCTATTTAATGCATATAAAAAGTTACATTTTTAGTTTAAAGTTTTAGTTGCCACAATTGTGAATATTTTGCTATCAAAAGACTCTCCCTACTTTTACAGAAATGCTTCGCAATTTAATCTAATTTAATCAACGTGTCTTGTAGTTATTTCTCTAAATCTGTAACCTGCTAGAAACTTTGCTGCCGACTGAGAAACTAACTTGGTCGGGGAAAAAGTTCACATGCTTGAACGAACACTTCGAGACAATAGAGCATTTTGCACTTATTTCTTACGATAACCTGAGAAATTTGGAAATTGAGGGGACTTCTGATTTGAGGATGTTTTCCAGGCAACAGGGAGGCAACCTGGTATTCAAATAATTAGTTTCGAACTTAATAAATTGCTTTAATAATATATTTAACAATACACAAAATTTTCACATTTTAAGTCGTGGTTAGGGATACACTGGGGCCTGGCTCTGACCCCGGCCCCGGCACCGGTGCATCTCTAGTCGTTGTCATTATAAAATGTACAATTAGTAGTTAATTTGGGTCTTGTCTCTATAACCCCCACCACTCTAAATTCTTAATACTTAAACAATTGAGCGAAAATTTGGCATGGGCATGTTTTCGATGCTGAGTCAAATATATCGCAAAAGTTTCCGATTTTCGGGGGGGGGGGAACAAAGGAAACCGAAAATTTTTTGTCTTAACTTTGTTGAATATTTGCATGCAGAGGGCTTCTGAATGGTACAACACGAACCTGAAGCCCATTTTTCGTTTCTAGTATTTGTTATAGTTCGGTCTAGGGTAAAGTTGTAAGCTTAAGATGTAAGCTTGTATTGAGCTAGCAAAAAGCTCGAAAAAACTTCACCGTATTCGTGTTCTGCGATCCAGAAAACCTTCATATTCAACTTTTCAGGAGAATCAAAGACAAATGTTTTAGTAGCCCCCGAATCGAAAAAAAACGAATTTTGAGAAATCGACAAATTTTACAATGTTTGAACTCAGTATGCTCGAAAACATGCGCATCCCGAATTTTAGCTCAATTGGCCAAGCTTTGAGAATTTTGAGCGGTGGTATGGGTAATCGAGAAAGGATCCGTTTTTCAAAGTCAAAAATATTGTATAAAACTTTTAAATTTAAGCTTAAAAAGTCATACTGTCACTATAAAAATTGGCCCGCATCGGCCCGCACGGGCTGCTGCGGGTAGTAAATTTCGGCCCGCCCCGGCCCGCCCCGCGGGTACCCGCGGCCCGCGTCCAACTCTGGTATTAAATAGATATCACCTCGGAGTAAACTGATTAAAATTTAATCCAGCGAGATAAACTTGTTAAACGGATTAAATTAAATCCCATTTCGAATGCAACTAGGATTAAAATTTTAATTTAATACTGTTTCTTTACGCACACTTCGCATGAAAAAAATGGAAGAGTTAATTTTAATCGGACCAGCTTATTATCTGTTTCTTTCAAGATTAATTTTAACCCGCTTAGTCCAACCATATTAATTTTTAGGAAATAGGCCCTTAGAGTTTGTGCTTTACTTTCAACGTTTAACCTGTAACCTTCATAGTTGCCTGTATTCTTTTCTGAACCTTTTATTGGCTTAGACATCATACACTGAACACGAACCAGCAATCGTTTACTGAGCAAGCACAGATCATCCTTTATAGACTAACGTCACCCAAATCATACAGAATTGTGAACACTAGACTTCACTACCAACCATACATGTGCTGGGAGGGGGGGTTCGGGGACATCCAGACCTAGACCTCAGCCCCCAGAGGGGTCCCTCACCCCCCCCCCCCCCAGAATCCATTTTTTTGGCAAAGAACCGGAAAACCCGCTTTTTCGGCGGCCTTCGGCGCCGGTTCACACCCCCAAAACTTCCCCTCCTGTACATGTTTGTTGGAAACATAGGATCTTTTTAAACCTAATTTTCCTGAGTGGCACCTAAACTGATATCATTTATCCTATATCTTTAGGATGATCTATTGCAACGGTGCCCATAGGGCTTTCATTCTGGAAAACTTGTATAAGTACATAGAGTGTTCAACAATCATTCAGAGTTGATCAAAATGCTTGGGCTAAAAGTTTTGTTCTGGTATTAAGTGGGTTCTGCCTCCCACCTTGCAGCATTTAATAACATAGTTATGATTGTATATTAACAACATACACATTATTATTTGTTCGAAGCATTGTTAACTTTCCTTCTAACACAACTGTATAGTTTTGCAAGTTTTGTTTGACCCTAAAAAGTGAATGATGATGTAATTTTCTGACATTCGTTCAATTGCAAAACCGTAAAATTTAATCACCCCAAAGAAATTAATTTTGTCTGAAAAAGTAATTTTGTGGGGGTCAGAATGTTACAAATTTGTTGAAAAACCAGCAATTTAACATTCAAGTAAGACATAACCTGGTTAAAAAGTGAATTATTTTCTATTTCTAACATTTCTTCTGGCTTTTCATGACAATAAAGTAACACTTGAAAAACTTTATCCGACAACTCCTTTGTGATTAATTAGAAAAACTGCTTGGCAAGGTGGGGCAGGTAGGGTTTAAAAATTTACTGACCCTATTTTGGAAAGGTATATAAAGGCTGAAATTTGATGAAATTTCACATTCACTTTCTCTTTCACGTTCACAACTTTTTTGGAAATCCGTGAATTTTCGGTTCGATGACTGACACAGTCCACATTTCGGCCGCGCTGGCCATCGGCTGCTCCCTCGTCACGATTTTGGCCTCCGTCTTCGTCGTTCCCATGATCTACTCTGAGATCACGAGCGCCTGGAATGAGCTGGATCAAGAAATGGCTGAATTTAAGGTCTGTTTTTATATCTGAAGAAAACAACATTTTCCATTTTAATTTTGAGAAAATTTTTTATTTTGGCAGGAGTTTTATCGAGCTGGCATTTAAGGTTTGTTTTTTGTTCAAATTTGTACATAAGATTTGAATAGCTTTTAATTTGGAGGAAATTTATTGGAATTGATTTGCGTCGTGCGGTCTGAGGCAAGGAAATTGGTTGGGGGTGGATAATTCGGGTTGTCGCGCATTTGGTGATGGACCGTTTTGGGCTAGTGTGAGGTGAGGTGAATGAAGTGATAGGAAATATCCAGGTTTGAGATTAAACTATTTGCGTTCAACTTCACAGGTTTCACTACTCAGCTTCATCAGTTTTGGACATTATTCTATCGCTAGTCGCTGGTAGGCAGTCGAGACACCGGATTGGCTGAAAAAGGGCACCAAAATGAACATTATTGCTTTTGCAACCATTAGGCTATTGGTTAAGTCAGTATAGGCCAGAAAAGATTTCAAAGGTCTGGCTATTTTTGAGCAAAACGTTTATTTAAAAGTTAATTCGCACTATTAGTCTAGATTTATTTCTTAAAACTGAAAATGTCCTCAGTATTATAGCACAAAAGGAAATGTTGACCGATTCTGCAGTTTTTAAAAATCTAAAGATCACTTGTCCATTGGTGATGTAAAACTGCTCATCATAAGCTTTAAAATGGAATATACATTTCTTTCCAAGTCTAAAACTTGAAGAAAGCTATTCCTTTTTAAAGAACACTGCAAAAAAGGATGCCACCACCTTAACACTATGCTTGTTTTAGGTTTTGGCGGATCAGGCTTGGAGTGAACTGGCGCCTCTGAGTAAGGATACTCCTCGGCACATTCGACAGGCCTATGGCGGTGGAGGCGGAGGAGGTGGAGGAGGTGGAGGAGGAGGAGGAGGTAATGGATATCCAGGGGGCAATGGCGGAGGTAATGGGGGCGGCAACGGAGGCGGAAATGGAGGCGGAAATGGAGGTAACGGAGGAGGTAACGGTGGAAATGGGGGTGGAAACGGAGGGGGTAATGGAGGCGGAAATGGGGGCGGAGGAAACGGATTTCCGCCAGGCGGCAACGGCGGAGGCGGAGGAGGCGGCGGTGCTTGCAGTGAGTGCGACCAAGAGTTTATAATAGGAAGAGTAGAGACATTGAGCGATTCTTAATGTATTAAGCTTGCAATATGCTCGAAACATTATTCAGACGTCATTGAAGAAAATGGTTACTCGTGCTCTAATGAAAAATCAGATAGGCACCTGAAGAATCGTGGTGAAACGTGAATAGCGTTGGCAAATAGCGTAATAGATAGCGCAATAGTGACAGCTGATCTTGGTCTGCAAGTTTCTGCTGACGAGATCTGTTGAATCTAATATTTGGCATTTTTGAAATTGAACGAAAATTGCCAAAAATCTCATTGGTATTTCCACTGAGTCATTCCAAATTTAACAACAAATGAATGGCGTTCGTTGCAATTGAGTATATAACTCGACAGACCATTAATGTGAAGTATAACTTTAATATTGGTTTTCCGCTGCTTCAGAGTGCGACGCGGGCAACAGCTGTCCGGCCGGTCCTCCCGGTAATCCAGGTCAGCCCGGAGATCCAGGCGAGCCCGGAGATCCGGGTCAGGACGGCGCGCCAGGTGGGGACGCGGAGGACGCGGAGACGACTTCCATGACCATGAACGGGTGCATCCAGTGCCCACCCGGACCTCGAGGCGATCCTGGACCCGCTGGACCAGAAGGTACTTTGCCTTACTTTCTTAGGTTGACATGTTTTGATTAAATATATGTATGTTCTTTTTGAAGCAATAACAACAGGAAATTACAAGGATTGGTAAGGATATCATAAATCAGATCTCACATAATCTTTAGGAATTTTTAACATAATTTTTTCTCTACCAAATTGCAGTTTGGCAAATGATTTAAAAGATTTAAGAGATTTAATAGCAGATTTGTGTAAAAATATTTATTTCATTTTCAACCTTTTTGAAGGTCCTCCTGGAACGAAGGGAATTGCAGGTCCACCAGGCTCTCCCGGAAATCCAGGTCAGCCCGGAGGCCCCGGTCCAAACGGACCCGGCGGAGACAGCGGACCGGACGGAAATCCAGGACCTGCCGGTACTCCGGGCACGGATGGAACAGGTAGGCATTAAGTTATATCCTATATGTATATCTTATCTTATAGCTATATCTTATCCTTGTCTTATATCTGAATTTTAAATCCTAAATTTCAATTTTAAATTTAAGTGGAAATTGAAAGTTAATTCAACATCTGACTGCAGAATGTGATCGCTGTTTGCGTTTTGGGACAAAATTTAACCTTGGCTGAAAAATAACGCCTGTTAAGCCAAAACAATCAGTTCAAATGTAGATTATTCTGTAACTAACATTTTTGTGTTTCAGGTGGCAAGGGAGCTCCCGGTGAGAAGGGTATTCCTGGAATCGCTGGACCTCAGGGTCCTCAGGGTGACAAGGGAAAGAGTGGGAGTGGAGGTCCGCCCGGGCCACGAGGTCCCCAAGGCCCAGGAGGTGAACCCGGTCGAAACGGGAATCCGGGTCCGGCGGGTCAACCTGGGGGTCCTGGGGAGCCTGGTCCTGATGCTCAGTATTGCCCTTGCCCGCCCAGAAACGGCGGAGGCGGAGGCGGCAACGGAGGTGGTAACGGAGGTGGGGGCGGAGGATATGGGAATAAGAAGAGCAAAGCCTAAGCCTAAGTTCAGTGTTGCAGAGAAGAACAGGGAGAGAAACCTGAATTATACCTCTACTAAATTTTGGTTCCTCTAGACTCCTACTTTGCATGCAATTGTTTCTTGTGCTAATCTTTTTTCTATGGAAACTGTTTTTGCTATAATCGTTTGCAAACTGAAAATTTAAACGAGACAAATAAACGAAGCATTTTTCTATAGTTGTAGTTAGACTTGTGCTGGCAAGGAATTGATTCCTGGGAAGCATTGTGATGCCTCCATGAGAACTTGGGAATATGAAAAAGATTTAAACTAGGATTTAAAGAATTTAAGAAAAGTGTCCATGATGAGGATCGAACCACCACTTTTCACCTTTCACCAGTCTGGCATCATACCACTCAGCCGCATCTAAGGCCGGCAAACAATTTATTGTACTGGCATCAACCTTTCGAAGTTCACCAAAATTGCAAATATCTACACATATGAATTATGCAAAATCAAGCATAACAGCAGACACACTAGTTTATTACACTAACAAAGACTACAAGGCCAGCTAAAACAGCAAATGCTACATCTAGATTGTAGTAATCTATAGTATTCATTCGGACCGCGAATTGCTTCACAATACTGAAATGATCTTTATGTCGAATACTGAATTCAACGGAATATGCAAATGAATCCAACGGCTCCATAAGGCTCAAATTTGTCAACTTAAACTTTAGTTTCCTGATACACTCCTTGTGGTACCGATGATTAGCTAGGACGTTTCGAACCGCTTGTGTGAGCGATTCGGCGCTAAGTTCATACTTTGACAAAATCTGACCACACCCATTCAACCGCGCTATACTTTCGACGTTCCACTGTTGTTCACCGAAAAAAGGAATATAAATCGGCGGAACCTCAGCGTCAATCAATTCTGCGATCGATTTCAAACCACCGTGCCCGATCAGGGCCACAGTTCGATTATCGGCCAACAGTTGAGATAGAGGTATCGGCAGCCAGCCGTTAGTGTAAACATTTTCTGGCAACGACAGCCGGGGACCGTCATATTTCCAGACAAAACTGTAGTGAGATAGACGTCGAAACAGTTCGGTAAAGGCTGAAACGATGTAGGTAGGGGCTACGGCCCAGTTCAAAAAATGACCGAACGAGATGATAACTACCCCCTTCGAGATCTGTTGCTGATGCAAAAAATCCAGCAAACTCAGCGAACTATTGGACAAGTTTCTCACCGGATAGCCATCCCTTTGGTGCTGAGTACCAATATATTTGAGTGTATTTAGCACGGGCAAGGGTGGACCCAGGTCAGTATGCTGCAAAGAATACAGGTAAAAAGACTGTCTTTCGTAGTATGAAAGCGAGTATTTCGTGTAAATAAGGGAGACATCACCCGTCAGCTTATTAAAAGCATACATACAGAAAGGTCCGATCCTATTCATCAGATCCGAAAACCGCCTCTTCAGAAAGTTACTCAGTCGACCAGCAAATCTGCCAATTTCCACCAAAGACTCCACGGCCGTACTCCCATAGACCCCGTAGGCAATACCGAAGGAGGTGTGCATGTGTGGGCCGATACCAAGTGTGGCCACTACGTGCAGGGCAGGTGTGCTGGAGGAGTGCTCCCGACTGTTCTGATAGTAGTCGAGGGCCCAGAGGGATATTTTGTTGTAGAATCCGTCCAAGACGACCGCATCCCAGGTTGAGTTGAACAGACTCTGAATTTGGCCGTAATGCTCTAGACAGGTGTAGTGAGCGATGTCAGTGATCCACCGGTAGCCCCAGACTGCCGAATGAACATGTTCTAAAACATTTTACGGATTAAATTAATTAAATGATTTATTAAACTAGGTGGAAGCGGACATTATTCAGATGGAAACTAGAAATGAATCGTATGAAGAAAGGCGGTAGGGCTGGAATCGAACCAACAGCTTTCCGCATTAAAGCCGAGCCAGAGTGCCACATTCTCCTGGCGTTGATACTGGTTCTGATACAGTGACTTGAACCCGTTGAAAGTTCATACGGGATACAGGCAGTTAACGGGAAGCGGGCATAGGAAAGATTGATAAGCCTGATATGGAAGTTCAGCTGGTGGCTCGGTGGTGTCGTGGTTTTCGCGTCTGAAGTCTGTCTGAGAGGGAAGGGTCTGAAAGGGTCGTGGTTCAATCCGGGACAATCCCCCCCTTTTCTCTCTTCTGGATCCTAGTTTAGTCTCTTGCACGTTTCCTGTGACACATGCCACAAGAGCTGACAATGTTCCTAATTTAGCCTCGCCACACTTGGCGCTGCAAATGAAACTGTTTAAACTTCAGGAAATTCTTTCAACCGTTAGAATCAATTTCTGGAAATTGGTCTATACCTAACGAAATCCTGAAGTTTTCGGTTAAACGGGTTCCTAAGTTGGTGGTTTTCTACACACATTTTCTGATATTTCATTTGTCGCATGGTGCCTGACGCCTTCCGTCTCTGTGTTTTTCTTCTGTCTTCTTGTCTCATCCGAAGTCTTACAAACCGGCATTAGCACTGTATCCTATTACTGGTAGACTAAGAAGACCTTGGGTCATTTTTCAATCGAAATCCGTACGCTAAACTAGTATCTATTAAACATTTTCCATGCACATTAAATTTTGATTTCGACATATTTTAGTTTTTCAAGCGATCCGAAAGCTTTTTGTTTCCACTTCAGCGAATAAGTTCTGCAACCAGGTTTATGAATAGAAAAGTTCACAGGTCGAAAAGTTCAAGTTCAAGTTCTGATCAAGTTGGAAAGCTAATTTTAATTCAGTTTCTTGATATTTCGTTAGTTTCACTAGTTCGATACGAGTTAGTTAATATCGTAAGATGACATTATATTGACATTATATTGCAAAGAAATCAAAGTGCACATGTATTTGTTTATCTATCTACATATTCAAAATTAAACAATGCCATAAAACCTTAAATTCAAGAGGCCCGAACTAAATTTGAATACTGTATTAAATAGTGTTGGGATTGGCCGAAAATTTCCATGGTTGGCTTGGCTTGGCTTGGCCGGAGTTTGAAGTTGGCCGGCCAATTGGCCGTTGGCCATTGGCCGGCCATTGGCCGTTGGCCGGCCAACGGCCAATGGCCAACGGCCAATTGGCTGGCCGTGGGCCGTTGGCCGATGGCCGGCCAATGGCCGTTGGCCGGCCAACGGCCAATGGCCAACGGCCAACTGGTTGGCCGTTGGCCGCTCGTTGGCCGTTGGCTGTTGCTTGGCCGTACGCTATTGGCCGTTCTTTAGCTACCTATTTGTCAACGTTGGCGAGCTGGAATTTACTATTTTTATTCGTCTACCGTGCTTAATTAGGCGTAAACTTAATTAAACTTTATTTCAATAGTACAATTTACAATATTTGTAAAATAGTTTTTCCAAACATTTAGCTCCAACCCGCGATAACGCTGTTTTAATTTTGCTGGACGACGGCAATAAAGTGATGAGACGTTCACCGCCAGACAAATTTAAAAACTACGTTGTTAGCACACTTAAAATTTGCATGCAATTAGCAAATTTAATTGTAAAATAATGCTAATAACGATAAAAATTGTCAACATCTAAGTAAAAATCTGCAGTACTGTATCTAACGTAACGTTTATACAGCAACATGTTTACGATATTATGTAGGAAAATTAAATTTTTCAACACAGTTAACGCACAAGATCAGTAAATTTGAGCTTGGCCAGCACTCGGCCATTGGCCAGCCAACGGCCAACGGCCAGCTAGTTGGCCGTGGGCCGTTGGCCGGCCAACGGCCATTGGCCGGCCATCGGCCAACGGCCAACGGCCAGCCAATTGGCCGTTGGCCATTGGCCGTGGGCCGGCCAACGGCCAATGGCCGGCCAAGCCAACTGGCCGAGATTTTTTCGGCCAACGGCCAATGGCTTGGCCGGCCAATGGCCGGCCATTGGCCAGCCATTGGCCACACCGGCCAATGCACAACACTAGTATTAAATACTAAATTTGAGCTGTGAGTGTGACTGTAATGTTTTGAAAATTATTTTGTAGACTTCCAGAAAATCCCTGATTTATGAGAAAATGGAAGGATTTTATCGTCCCACAGGATCCCGCGGGACGAAGGTTGTTGTCGTCAAATCTCGTCCAATCCCGCGGGATCCCGCGTCCCGCGACCATATCTGGATTGAACCACGGCCTTTCCATTTGGAGATAGATCAGACGTGTTATCTCAATAGCACTGTGCCCATAAGCTGAAGTTCCTGTTAGGCTTATCAATTTTTCCGATGCCCGTTTCTCTTGCACCCATAGGTTAACGCGGGGGGGGTCTGGGTGGGGGTCCAAGCCTCCCCCCAACCCGGACAAGGTACAAGTCATATCGCCGTCGGGGACGGGGTAACGAAAAAATGGCCAAGGGGTAACCAAAAATAGCCGGAAAAAATTAGTTTTTACAGTAAAATTTCAAAAAATTTCCGGCTGCGCCGGAATGTTTTTGCTAAAATGTTTAATTTTTGGAGAAAATTGGGCAAAATTTCGAAATCTGTTCCAAAAATGCAACATTTTTTGCAAATTTTGATAAAAAAATTGCAAATTTTATTAAAATTCGCGTTAATTTTTAGAAAAAATTTGCAAATTCATACTTGAAGTACAGGCCCTCCTAAAAATTTTTATTCAAGGATTAAGCCCCCTCAAAATCTTTTGGGGACAAGCCCCCCAGGACCCGACCCTATGTTAATGTATGCTTGCACCTTTCCTGCGATATAGATGATAGGAGCTGACAATGTTTCTAATTTAGCCTTGCCTGCCACACATGACAGAAAGAATTTTAAATTAAGGATTCCATCGTTAAAATCATGTTCTGAAAATTGGCCTACCAGATGAAGTCCTGACATTTTCGGTAAACAGTTCCCTAACTTTGTGGTTCTCTATACACACAGAAAGTGCTTTCTACATAGGGCACCTTTAGTCCAGGCCGCTTCACAGAACCGGTTGTGATGATACAGGATTCGGGAATTCACTGATTCCAGTGGAAAATCCACAAAGGTGGGATCATTTGGGTGGGACGGTTGGATTACTGGCGACCAGAGGGTCACATCCTGACCCCAGGACTGAAGATGGCGAGCCAGGAGTAAGAAACTTTTTCGATGACTGCTGTTGGGACTTGGCAGCATCAGGATTCGAAAACCACAGGCGCATCCTAACATACTGCTAAGTAGAAGCCAAAGATGCCTATGCATGGTACTCGGGAGTGACCGTAGAAGAACTCATGTAGAGGGCTGGTAAAAGTGTTACACAAAAATTGGGAAGATGCGCTGTGGTTAGGTGTCACTCCAAGCTAGTCGAGCTTCTAACCAATAGGAAAAGAAATTCAAGAAAATCGGTAAATACAGGAAAATTGTGTCATCGGCACGTCTGAAAGCACAAGAAGACAATTTTCGACAAGTCTAAAATTGTGTACTCTGTTAGAAATGAACATTCCGATAGAAACACTTGCTAGCATAGAGTCACTTCCATTACCTAAATACTTATACAACTTTATATTAATATGTAACTGGTTCAGTTAACTGCCAAGTTTTTGTTGACTTGACGGTTAACAAGATTTTTACATTAGCAAAATTATAGAGTTATTGTAATGCAAAATATTTTCAGCAAATTGCGAATTTGAGCCAATCGAAGCGATTTTGTTCGATTCTGAAGAATATGAGTTGACGGAGAAGACTGACATCAAATCATTAAAACCAATAATTACCGATCTATTATGTATTTAACTATTCATTTTTGAGACAGGAATTGATCATGTTGTAAATGTTTGTCATTTATCTTTTCATTAAGAAGAGAAAATCAAATAGAAAAATTGTTTAAATATACTATAATGGACTTACCCTAGAGCATAAAATTTTTAAAGGCCAAAATAATGATTATACGGATGCTAAAAATGGATAAAAAAACTGCCAGGATGCTTCAAAAAATGTGCAGACGTTCTTAACAAAGTTTGCCAAATTTGCGGTAAAAACCTTGATTAGATTGGGAAAACTGGAAATTTGTAAAACAATTCAATTCATACGTCATTTACGTTTATACCCGTCTTCAGAGATAAATCAAATTGGGTCGCAATTATGCCAATATAATGTTGTAATCCTCCAGTTTAAACAACAACCGTAGGCGTCCTGTGACATAGCGAATAAAACTAACCTGACTAACTAATCACTTGTGCATATTTGAGTGAAAAGGAAGAGTCGGTTTTTGTTTTATTTAAGGACCCTCTCCACACCTGCACGGGAGGTAAAATTTCACTGACCCTTGTGGAAGCAAAATTTGGGTACAGCCACGCCGTTATTTTAGGGGAACAATTTTCGGATCTTTTGCGCTTTTCCCCCCCCCCCCCCCCAGCCCTAACTTTTGATTTTTTTGACCAATAACTTTGAAATTTGGTGTGGGTGCATACTGAAGGCTGGTGAATTCAAAAATTAAAAAATTTTAAAATTTTAAAAATTTTTAAAAAATTTTAAATTTTTGTTTGGTAAGGGGGGACCAAGGGGAACCAAAAAATTTTTTGAAAAAAATTTTGCTGAAAACTTGCATAGAGGGGTTTTCTGGGGCGCTGAGCACGAATCTGAAATCCGTTTTTCGATTCAGCTTTTCGTTAGCTCAGTATAAGCTAAAGTTGTAAGCTTAACATGTAAGCTTATACTGAGCTAACGAAAAGCTGAATCGAAAAACGGATTTCAGATTCGTGCTCAGCGCCCCAGAAAACCCCTCTATGCAAGTTTTCAGCAAAATTTTTTTCAAAAAATTTTTTGGTTCCCCTTGGTCCCCCCTTACCAAACAAAAATTTAAAATTTTTTAAAAATTTTTAAAATTTTAAAATTTTTTAATTTTTGAATTCACCAGCCTTCAGTATGCACCCACACCAAATTTCAAAGTTATTGGTCAAAAAAATCAAAAGTTAGGGCTGGGGGGGGAAAAGCGCAAAAGATCCAAATTTTCTTTAAATTTTCTTTCCATTTTCTTTTTCTTTTTCTTGCGAAAGAAGAAATTTGGACTCTATTTTCTTTTTCTTTAAAGAAGAAAGAGTCATTAGGCTGTCTTAGGTTTCAGCTGTCAGTCAATTTTGCGTAAGCAACCCAGCCTAGTGACCCCTTGCGAAAGGACTCCTGCCTGCTTTAATGTATGTGGTCTATGCTATGAATGCATATGTTACAGGAGTAACAGCTGTCAATCTCTCTTTGAGACTTACTTTGAGTAAAGCAGAAAGAGACTATGAAACTAAACTAAAAGGAAGCCGCTTTTCTTTGCCATTTTCTTTAAATTAAAGAAAATTGAAGCCAAATTTCTTTTTCTTTTTCTTTATTTAAAGAATTCTTCTCATTTTCTTTCTTTTTCTTTCCCCTAAAATTCCGACGTGGCTGTACCCCTTGTGAGAGCGATTTTACTTAGGGGTACTTTTGAAGACTATTTTTAAAGCGATTTTTGCTATTTTTTAACAAAAAACAGTTATTTTTCGCAAAATCGCGTTTTTCAGACGTGTTTTCGCAAAAAAATAGTGATTTTAAGTAGCGAAGCCGGAAAATTTTTGGAAATTTTAGTCGTAAAACCTGTTTTTTTGCACAGGGGGTAACAAGGGGTAACACCCGGGCACAATCGAACCAAGCTTAAGTTGGAATTCGTTCCCAAACTGTAGTGACATTTTAGAAGACGCTTTCGCGCCAGCCCACACAGTCTGATGGGAGTAAACCTCGACCGTTTCAAACAGTAATGGGCAATGAAAGAACAAACGAAACTAAGATTGTCACTACAGCACCTCCGACCCGAAAAATTCGGGCCCGAGGTGGGGATCGAACCCACAACCTTTGGTTGTCTAGGCCAACGCTCTACCAATTGAGCCACCCGGGCACAATCGAACCAAGCTTAAGTTGGAATTCGTTCCCAAACTGTAGTGACATTTTAGAAGACGCTTTCGCGCCAGCCCAAAATTGAGTGCAGCGTAAGTGCTAATTCCAGACATTCTCGCATCTGTCGTCCAACTTTCATTGATTTGAAATTACATCATAGTCAGCTTATTTGAAAGAAACTCACATTAAGTAACAGAAAAACATATTCATTGGCAGTGAAAAGGACAACTTCTAGCAGAGCCATGACCAAGTACTGAATTGGACTGATTTTTCCCAAAACAGCTCCCATGCTGATCAAAACGGCACCGACACAGAATTCGCTCAATATCATTCTAAATTCAAATAATAGCAGTTCGAAGGATAACGAAACATGAAAAGATTCAGATAAATAATAAGTAACAAACAAATAAGAATTTAGAAATTATTAATAAAATCTCTGCTGGTATTAATAAAAGCAGCGGCTTTTGCTAATTTATGGCTAGCTAAAACATCTCTGTTCAATAACGCCAGATCATGGACCCTGAGCAAACCTCGGTGGGACGTTACACCTCCTCGCGAAAGCAATTGGGATATGGGGCCTTGGAAACAATTTCCAGAAAGCCGGTCATTAATGCATGCTAAATTTCAACTTGAGGTTCATATTGAGCACGTCGGCAAGTGTCATCTCCGATGTATAAATTGGTGCGTCTCCGCATAAACTAGTCTTACCCCGATTGCACGAAATCAGACTAACTTAGCTCAGTGCTAGCTTAACACCCAGTTAATACGGTGTTAGCTATTCTACAGCTGAGCTCAAACTCACAGTTAAAGTTAGGCAGTTGCACCACCCTGGTATTGTCAAAAATAACAAACCATAACCTTCAGCACAGGGTTGTCTTTAACCAATCAGATTCGTTTCGTTAGTCAATGTATCCAATCATCATATGTCAAGGTTAGCTGACTTAAGACTAGCTCCGAGCTAAATCTTAACTCTAAGCTCAAGGCCATCGCTGAAGCAGTGGATCATTTCTGCATTGAAGACTAAACTAGACCGGAGCTAACCTGGAGGTTAACTTAACCTGATTAACGGATTAACTGAGAATTATTAACTCCGAGTTAACTTGTCATGTTACCCCTTGTGGCCAATTTTCTTACCCCTTGTTGGAGCAATTTTGCGACCCCTTGTGGACGACATCGCGGAGGGGGGGAATTCCCCCCTTGTTCACCTGTGACCCTCTCTGATTTTGCTCATTTTCACATACTAGTACGTGGATCTTGTTTGCAGAAATTTAGTTGGCTCTCAGTTAAATCCGACAAAATTACAGTTTGTGCAATCGAAGTTCCATGTCTCTGGCTTTCTAGGAAAATGTTGTTCGCCAGGCCAATTTATCGTGGTCTGGCGATTTTCGTGATAATTAATAGTGGCGCCTATTTGGCTAACAAGCCAAAATATTAGATATGAGATATGAAATGACCAATGAAACTCCAGTCAGACTGTTTCCGGCCGGCTACAAGTGGACAATGGAGGGAAGTCGCCCACAAGGGGTACCGAAATTGCTCCCAGAACGGGTAAGAAAAGTGGCTACAAGGGGCAAGTTGCCCAAAAAAGTTTCAGGACTAAAATTTTCAAAAGCTTTCCGGCTTCGGCGGAATGTTCCAGTTTAAATCACTATTTTTGGCTTAGGTCAGAAAAAAATTGCAGTTTTTCGTTAAAAACGGCAAAATGCTTTAAAAAGTATGCTTGGAAAAATCGCTTCCACCAGGGTTAGTGCAATTCGACCGTCCGTTCAGGTATGTGGCCGGCCCAATGATTATCCTTATATCTTAGCCGTCAGCTAGCTGAACTATTCTGATCGTAGGTATATGTAATAGGAAGATTTTGAGCTTTGTTTAGAGATGTCTAGAGAATGTGGGTTTTGGACTAAATCAAGCTAAAAAACAAGCTAGAATTTTTGTGTTGAATGCTGCATGATGATAATATTTCTTCTGTATTGACTTCCTGTGTTTCAAACTCTTGACTCTGTATGAATCTGTGTGAAGTTCGAACTGATTTGTAGAATATGTACGTGTGCTAGCAATAACTAACTCTAATCTAATTGTGCGTTCAACTAATTCTCTGTGTATTAACCCTTGATGTTCAATGTTCGACTTGAATTGTATAGGCCTCTTGTGTAATGTCTGACAGGCTAACCTTTTTCTCGGAACCTTGTATAGTTTAGAAGTGGTAGAAAAATAGTAGAAATGTCTTTGTTAATTGCACGTTTCTGTTTGCTTGGATTGCTACGTTAATTGGTGTGTTTTCCGATTTATGGGTTCAAATTCAAGGGATGGGGTTAATCGGCTTTAAACGAAGATTTGGGGAACCCCATGAGCCCTTGAGCAAACGCATACGTCATGCTTATCATGACGTATGGATCTTTCTTTCAATAGTCACGCAAAACTTAAAAGGAATTTCAAAGAGACCGAAGAAGGGAGAATTGCACGTGGACAGAGCTGTGACGGGATTGGGTGACTGACCTAAAGACTTCAGTTTGGGGTTGACTTCGCTCGAGTAAGGTTGTGTTGAGAACCTTCGGTCTGGATATACTTTTTGTGGGCTGATACGCCTGGTCTGTGTCGTCAGTTGTTGGCCTGTTGAGCCTAGAAGTTATTGTTGTGGTTAAAGCTGAAGTCTGTTGCTGTTTGTTGGTCACCCCATCTCACCTGTTTAGTCTTTCGTGCAATTCCCCAGTGGATCTTATTTGTGATATCTGTTTCTACATTTGGATTACACATTTCTAAAGGTAAAGGTAAAGTTTCAAGGGTTGAAACCAAAGTGGTCATAAGAGGATAGAACGCAAATTTACCGCCGGATTCTATGTTTGTGTTTGTGAGCTATTTAGTATTGTTAACGTGAACCTAAAACCT
>JASAND010031405.1:0-30796 GCA_030248195.1 Trissonchulus latispiculum
TGAGCTCAGGTCTGGGGAGGGAGTGAAAACCTCCGAGCACACGTATGGTTATATCAAAATATCCGCCATAATTGTAATTGTGCTAATCCGAGTTTTTCAAGGAGTTGACTGCTCAATGGGTGGATACCGCTTTGAATGGAGCTAACGGGTGGCCATGAAAGCACCTTTGTCATTTCTGCTCCGGCAATAGCCTTGCCTTAGCCTCGGGTAATTGCGATATGCAATTATTCAGCGCCATGCCGTGGACTCAGTACAAAAATTTTGGTATGGCGCTACCCCTCCTCGTGAAAGCAACGAGGGTGTGGCAGTACTGAAAAAATCTGTAAAAACTAGTTAAAGTTTGCATTAAGAATTATATGTAATGCAAGAGTTGAGCAGGTTTCTGTGCTCACATTTGGACGAAATGTCTGTTGGATGATCCCGGAATCTTTTATACATGCAATCAAGAGTACATAATATAAGAGTAAGAAACTCTTACAGTAGCATGTATATCTAGTGTTTGAGGCCGGCCGGCCGCCGGCCGACGACTTTAGCTCGCCGGCCGGCCGCCGGCTGGGATACAAATCACCAATCAGAAATTTACAAAATGGAGAAACTAAGCTTAAAATGAACTCAAAATCTACTTATGCTAATTTTCTATGCTATGCTGTGCTATTTTTCCAAGATAACGTCCGAAAATAAATATCTTAGCAGTTATAATAGTGAAACCCCGGCCGGCCTCAAACACTAGTATATGCAAATCATGCTAGGTATGCTCGGTGCGTTAAGTCGGGACCGGGGGACCCCCCCGAAAGTCTCCGGGGGGGGGTCCCACTTAGCACTAATTACACGCTTTCATATGAGCGTGTGTCTGCTCGCTGATTGGCCCATTAGCCTAAGGCTTATGGTAGGTAATTTATTAGTAATTTTAATTAATTAATTATAACTTCAATTAGGTTAGTGCAATTAAAAAACTAATTCGACAACTTTGTAGCATTTTTTCCGCTCTTTTCAACGATATAAAAATTGTTGCATAATACAAAAATTCGAAGGAATGTATTCTGCAACAATTTTTATATCGTTGAAAAGAGCAGAAAAATGCTACAAAGTTGTCGAATTGATTTTTTAATTGCATTAACCTAATTAAAGTTATAATTAATTAATTAAAATTATTAATAAATTACCTACCATAAGCCTTAGGCTAATGGGCCAATCAGCGAGCAGACACGCGCTTAAAGAGTTGGAAGTGGGTCGTAATTTCGTGACCCGCGGGTACCCGCCAGAGTTGGACGCGGTCGCGGGTACCCGCGGGTACCCGCGGGCGGTCGTGGTCGTGGTCAAATTTTCTTGACCGCAATGACCGCAAATTTCTTTCAAATCGTGGCAATTTAGGCCAATCTGTTGTGAAGTTTGACTATATTGATCTTAGTAAAAGTGCTGCTGTCTGACTTTGCTCTCTAGGATAAGACTAAACTACAGGTAACAACAGTGGTGTGTGATGTTGGAGAATTGTTCGGACCTGACCGACTGATAAACGATAAGATAAATTACAACGGTTTATTGAAATTTAGACAAATACTTGACGACGAAATTAGAGCGAACATAAATTTCAAACACCAAATTATGAACTTGACAAAATACCAAATTAAACACGAAAATGCCCGGCAAAAGCTGGCAGAGCGACAAAGGCAAACTTAACTAAACACCCCAAAACAACTTAACCCAACTTCCAACTTGATTAGCCCCAAAGATTCGAACCCGACCACTTACTATAGATCTTACACCCACACTACTTCTGACCAACCCAATATGGAGGAATACAACAATTAGCTATCCGGACCTATGAATTTAGACAAGAGTGATGCGAAATGATTGAACGTTTGTCAAATGAAATGTCATTTTCACTTAGGCTTAGCAACTCATGAATAATTTATATCTTTCCTGTCGGTGCTAACTTCACACTGTAGTGAAAATTCCTAATTTTTTCAAATGTTTCCATTATTTTATATGCAGTTCCCGCCTTGGACAAATTATCAGCTTCACATTTGCTGTTTATTTTGTTGTATTTTGGCAGAACGTTTTGGGTGGTTGGACAGGCAGCATAAACTGTCAGTCATTACTGTAGTTTCGGGTTTTAAATTTGTTTAACAACTTTCTGTCATTACTTACTTACTTACAACATCACTGTCTAATTTCAGTTTCATAAATTTCTTGCTTTTATTCCGGTTTCTGTTCGTTTCCATGTGCTACCAGCTAACTACAGAAAATTTTAAATTTTCAAGTTCATGCACTCCGCGACGACTATCGAATCTTTTTTCAAATTTGTACATTTTTCTTCAAGTGACTGTTGACAGGAACGTAATTAGTACCTCTTCGTGATAATCAAAAAGTAGGAATTTCAATTCTCGTACACTAGATGCCAAAATGGAATGTTTCTGCTTTGGCTAACTATATATGTTTCAATCAATTCAGTTCGATTCAGTTCAATCAATATATGTTCTGAAAGTTACAATCAATGCCGTAAGATTAGATGAGAATTAAAGGTTAAAAATACTCAAAAGGAGGGAAACCAACGCTTCAAGCAGTGTAAATAGTATGCTGCGCTGCCGTTCGGTTTAACGCTAAAGTGAAAGAACAGACACCCTGCACACAGTATTCCACTATCGAAAATTCCAAATCCATCAACGAAACCAATTTGCGTAATTTTCAATTGCGGTGTCGAAAATTATATATCAAGGCTGCACCAGGGGCCCGTTGCATAAAAGTGATTAGTTGATTAGTGATTAGTGATTAGTTGATTAGTGTAGCAGTTTTTCGAGGATAATGAAAGCAGCGAATGGACTACGACAATAACCATATTGAAGCACTTTGAGCGTTCTAATGAAATCAAGTCTAAATTAACTTAAAACTTAAATTGGAATGATGCCAGTTTAAAAAGTAATGAAATTAAGATTGAGTTCAAAATTTTCCTTTGACTGAATAAGTTACTGCGGATAAATGAAATACTTCATGATTTTTGGATAAAGCACTTCAACTGCTACGATATGGTACCAAAAACTCCAAAAACAGCGAACTGCAGCAAAAGTTTTTCTCGAAAAGCTGCTACACTAATCAACAAATCACTAATCACTAATTAACAAATCACTTTTATGCAACGTGCCCCTGGCCTAAACGGAATACAGTCACTAACTCAAACTTTTGCGGTCACAAGATTAGCTTGCGGGCTGCGGTCGCGGACGCGGGCGGTCGCGGTCACGACGACTGCGGTCGCGGGGCGGTCCATGTCCAACTCTGGTACCCGCGACCCACGACCCGCGACATACTGGGATTTCGTCGACCCACTCGCTTTAATTTGAACATTTCCGTTTATTTAAGACCGTATAGTATAAATCGAGCAAAATTTTTGTTTTTAACGTCTGCATAGCGAAGTATTAGTAGTTTCAAAGTAAAATTTGGAAAGTTCAAAGTTAACTGCACTAGCTTTCGTCTTCGTTTTTGCTAGATTTGAGCATTCTATATCCATGCTACTGCAAACATGTTAGACGTGCTGGGATCTCGGTAAGCCAGTAGAATTAAGTATTTAGACAATTGTTTTAAGATGAAAATATATATTTTCTTGAGCAGTTTCATAATTTCTTACACCTGCGTGGTGATTATCGCAGGAGTTTTTGTGTAAAATAATGTGTCAAGACTTGAATAAGTTTGTAGAGAAAGTCAGTCTGGGTCACGTTATTCTATTGAGTCATGTGGGTCTGGGTCACGAAACTTCTTGGGTCATTTGGGTCTGGGTCACCAAGTTTTAAAAAAATTTTATGGGTCGCCTTGGGTCTGGGTCAAATTTGCATTTGGGTCGAGTGAGTCTCTAGTCATGGGTCACAAAAAGTGACCCAGTTTCCATCCCTGTAGCGGGGAAAGAGTCGAAGAACCAGGACAGCGTAAAACCGAAATTTGCGGGCTTTGCAAGAAACTAGCCCAAATCGGATTCAAAGGGGAGACGTGAGTGAGCCTCCCTTCAGAAATGGAAACCTGCCGAGTAATGGGTTGAAAATCCCGTGAAGCCGAATCGACGAGTACAAACTCGCCTCACCCAAGCACACGTATGATCAGAATTCACTCTTAGAAATATTCCAGTGGAAATTACAGGAATCACTTTTGTAGACGATAAATACAAAAGCTTTTGTAGAGAATACAGATTAAGCCTTGTAATTTCTACAGGACATCGTTGGTAGTTTTTACCGGAGATAGTTTGGTAGTATGGATTACAAGGTAGACTAGTATTCAATACAAATGAAACCTCTGTAGTTTTCACTGGTTTACTCGACAACAGGTTATTACTCGATACGCTGATAACGTAAACTGAGTATATAAGGGTGACAGTCATCACAGTATTTGAAGACTGAAATTTTTTTATGTTCTCAATTTTTCAGACTTTCAGCATCTCGTGGGTGATTTCTGTAACGGCTGCTCCCTGCCGGAAATATTTTGGGAGCGCCCGCCCCTTCCCGCACCAGCCCCCCCCCCAATTTACATAAACAGGTCGTTCCAGTGAAAATTACAGGTTTTGTTTTGTAAAAACTAAAGGTTCGGTATCTCACTTAGGATTGTCGAAAAAGTCGGACAACACTACAGGTTTCTTTAGTATTTTGCACAGGAAACTCCTCTAACAAAACTACAGGTTTCCTTATACTTTCAATAAGAAATTCCTGCAATTTTCACTATTTGAAGTTCACTATTTGAAGGACCGGTAAATATACAAAAGTTACTTTTGTGGAAAATACAGGAAGCTCCGCTAGTGACTGATCGCACAGGAGCACTTTTGTAGAAAACTACAAAAATTTCTGTAATTTCTGCAGGAGTCTGTTTAAGAGTGAACTGTCACATTCAGGCTCTCAAGCGTGCGCTGACTGCCATGTTAAAGACAACCTAGACAACGTAGAATCTGTAAGCTTTCAAAACTTCTGCCTGCTTGAAAGTAAATGGACGGACGTCTCGGTCTTTAATTTATCAAGACCAAGTTCGTATACCTACCTAAAGTGTGCAATTTTCCTGCAATTCTCCACAATGTCCTCAGATTGTGGAATCAACTATAAATGCAAGTTTACTCGATCTTCACAAGTTATTTAAAACTCACAAAATAAGGAAGATCCAATGAAATACAGAAGAACAAGTTCAGATATTTTGTGTAGGTATGAAACATAGACACCCCTTTCAGAAACTCCCCTTCCAGGATTTGGAATTCGCACGCGTCCGTTCCAAACTCAAAAATGGCCGGGTTTTCAGGTTTTTGAGGTCAACAACTTTCAGGGTTCGCCGGTTTTTTACGTTGTTAAATTTAGCTTAAATTTAAGTTAAAAATCGTTCACTGTTTAGCTCAGCAACAAAAATAGATGTAACTGTTTTTAACAAAAATTCGCAAGTGAGCAAAACCTAGGTACATAAACCAAAGCAGACTCAACTCAGTATATATAGATACGAATCATATCTCGGAGAGGGATTGTTTGCTGGAATCTCCTTCAGTTCTGGGACTCCTACCACTCGATTCATCCCCACAATTCAGTTCCCCCGCTCCTCCACAAATCACGAAAGTTGATCAGAAATTGATTAAAGAGCTGTTAAACAAAATTCGACAAAACTTTTTCATTGACGAATCCTACTAATCCTTACATATCATATTCAACTCTTTCTTGGTTATCAAACAAAATACCTAAACTAGTCGACCGACACTATTTGCACAAATTTTAGATTAGACACAGTTCCGACAAAATTCGTTCTTTTTCATTTTTAACACAACATAACCTGCAGGTCCCACGGATTAAAAAGCGATTCAACAACCGTAGCAGAAAAATCTCCCTGAATATACATCCATTATGGAGTAATGCAAAACACATATATATATATATATATATGTACACAAAATTGAAACAAAGTCCAAGACAAATCATATGTATAATTCGTAAGTGTTGCATTACAAAGGCATTTATGCTCAAACGAACATATAGGATCCACTAAACCAAAAACAACCACATACTCTGGGCTTACACAGGCTAATATAGCAATCATACCAATTATACAACAGTGAGCAAAAGCGTCAAATTAACGCCATCAAAGAGGAGAGTGATTAGAGAGATTCCATCCACCAACGAAATATAGAGCAAATCCAACTCTGAATCAAACAGTGAGAAATGAGGACCCAGAAATTCGCGAAGGCTCGGAGACAGAATAATGCAAGGGTCGAGATCCCAAAATCCCGTCGAACTGGCATTTTCTACAGGGGCCGCGGAAAATTGGCCTCGGAGTAGCTCCCCCTTCCGCTGCCTCTTTGGGCATGCACCCAAACAATTCATTCAGGCACTCCATTAATTTTACAAAAAGTTATGGTGTGAGAGCTAAAATCTCCAAATTGTTTCTCAAATATATATATTAGCTATTGAGGAAATTGTTACCAACAAAAGGTTAAGCAACGTCATTAAAAATTTTCAGTTATATCTTTACCCTGGTTGACCTGGTTTCTCTTCCCCTGCCCAAAGTTAATGCAATAAGAGTTAGATTTTCCTGCAATTTGAACAATACGTATACAACGATTCCAGCAAAAATAACCATTTCCAAATCTTAACACGACGGAAACGCAAAAGAATGTTACTGTGCTTGCGAATATATCAGTAGTAAACAGAACAAGCACACAGAACAACTAGGCCAAAACATCCAAATTAAGGTTATCAATATCGCACAGATCAATCCATTCAATTTTGGCGCCGTCATGAACTAAATTCTGATTCACCATAATAGGAGCTGGATCGTCGAGAAAGGAATCACTGTCGCCAAAAAGGGATTCTGAAAAGCGATGTAGCAGAGGTCGATCTTTTGCAGAATTCATTCCAGATTGCAACTCCAAAGAATGAGACAGACGAAGAAAGACGCCATCGCTACAGTACAACAAATAGACCAGAGAAGGTTGGGACGGAGATTTCGAAAGATTGCTGTCACCTTGACCGACGGAGGTCTGAAATCGACGAAGTCGAAAACCAACGAAATAGGTCGCAAAGAGTGGCCGAACAGAAGAGGAGTATTCGGCCACTTCAAGGCGACGTAAAAAGTGAAGATGCTCAGCGAAGGCCTTGGCCCCAACTTTATTTTCTTCATCAGAATTGAGTTTAGAAATATTCAAGGAAAGCGAGGTCAAACAGTCACTGAACCATTCAGCAAACGGAGGTAAGTAAGTGCTGATGTTATGCTGCTTGTCGTATCGATATGGAATTTCCAGATGATGGAGATTCGGTCGATCCATGGCCAACGATTTAAGTAACGGCCAAAGATTTAGGCAATCAAGGTGTGGGAAACTATCTCCAGGTTTATTCCCACTGTCACTGAAAATTCGAAATTTATTTGAAATTCGTGAAATGACAATTTCCCGCAGTGAACTTTCCGTGGACAAAATCCAGTTAAGCTGACCTTCCCTCCAATCCAATCGGTCGATTTCTAGCGATTTCAGAAAAGGCAACCGCAGAATAGCCGGAGACGGAAGGTCCTGCGCTTCTGGCAAAACGCAGGACAATTCCAGCTTCAGGCATTTCACATTGGGATAGGTATTTGAGAGGGCGGAAAAGAATGTTCCCGGCAAACGTCTGAGAATCAGCATCAAGGTCAGGTCCTCAACTGCAGAAATCGAATCACATCGTTTGACAGATTCTACATTCTCAGAACTTCCATCCCAATCAAGATTTCCGATCGCCAGCTTGCGAAGGGATGACACCGAAGCTAGATCAAGAAGGAAATCAACTTCAAAAGTCCACGGCAAATTCCATAAGTAGATTTCGGTGAGATACGGATTAGCAGAGATCACAGATTGAAGGGAATTCAACAGAGGTGCCTCAACTTCCGTTTCAATATGGAGAATCCTTAACTCACCACTTAAGCCCAAATGTTCCCAGGGCATCCGGCCATTGCTAAGTCTAAGTTTCAGAAATCGTAAGCGTGGGAAAATATGCAAATCAGGGGGAATATAGCTTTCATGCACACGCAAGTCTGACACTGTCAGTTGTTCCAAACTGCAATCAGCAATATTGTGCATTGCCTGCAGCACTTCAGAATCTGCCCACAAGTGGTCCAACTTAGCAGAGTGAATACGTCCCGGCCACTGGGTCCATACTGATAAATCTGTCGGACTGGGGCGAAAAGGCCAATTAACCACTTCGAGCTGGTAAGTTTTCACCAGGGCGGACCACATCTTCGAGCAGCTCTCATTAAAAGACACATTTTCCGCATCCCAGACGAGTGTTTCCAGACTCGGACAACGGATTCGCAGAGTGTCACACAAATCTGATACAAAGCCAGCTGGAAGTTTAGCACGGCGTGAGCCCCCAGAATCAGTCAAACACAACCGGACCAACCCTCTGGGAAACGCCTTAAGAATGTCCGCACAAAGTGTTCGAAATTCACGACTCAGTCCAAAAGTGCCAATCGTTGGTTCTGGCAGTGTCAGAGTGAGATTATGCAAATTAGGTGACCATTTACCGACCAATTCCATCGATTCTGAACTGATAGGGCAGGTTATATGAAGCGTTGAGAGATTCCGTAATCTCGTCTGAGCTCATCGAATGAGCTGAGGCATTGTGATGGGACCAGAGTAGGACTCTTCCAATCCAATCATCAATTCATCCACATCGGAATAGGACTGAAGGATTAATTGATCAAAACTTCGGCAAAGGTATCCTTCCAGACGAGCTCGTTCTTTCCATGGGAAGTAGGAAAGAATCTTCAGGAGTATGTCCGTCGGAAGGTCTTCCAGATTCATGGTTGAGAAAAAACGTAGTCCTGAAAACAAAAAAGAAAAGAAAAACATGAGGTCGCGACAACATGCAGTGTATTACTCTAGACAGGAAAACAGAACAACCTAAGTTAGTAGTTTATGGTGGTCCAGTAGATAAGGAAGGGACCATCCAAAGACCTTCTCAACTAAAATTTTTTACCTCAAAATTTCAAAAGACCTGCCGACATTGCCAGTTTTCTTAAGCAATTTTCATTAAAGCTTTAAAACGCCTGACTCTACCAATTGCCTAAATGTACAAGCAAAAAGGGCCAAATCGGTATGTTTTCAGCAGATTACTGGCCTTTCCTAAAGGAACCGTTTTGGGTTCTCCTACAAACCTGGCGAACCCAGGAGTGGTGGCTGGGCAGAGCTGGGGAGGAGGAGGTTAAACATCTACTTTAGCCGAAAAGAAGTGGGGAGAGGAAACGTTAGGCCCGAGCCTATAATTTTGCAAATGGAAGGGTTCCAGATAAGACTCTAACGACAGAGCAATACTAGTGCTCCCAATTTTTGCGCTTGTCTCAGAAATTATTACTAACCTTTTTATTCTTTGAAAAATTAATTTACTGAAGATTTACTATGGCGCAGACAAACTTCACTTTTATGCCCCTAGTCATCTTTTCTGAAAACTATCAACAACTCTAGGATTACAAAGTATAAGTAATTATACTTTCCACCGAAATATATATTTCTTCAACCTATATACTTTCCGCCGAAATATATATTTCTTCAACCTACAAAGTCCCATCATGTTCTGTTAGAGCCAGGAGTGTCACCTCAACTAATGACTGCAATAATTGCATCCGTGGAAGGGGGGCGGCCCTTCTACACAGACTCCTGTTACCTTCCCACCGTAGTGGTACCCATTTACTGACCAGTTATGGATGGATAGCTGGAATGGCTGGAGTCGAGAAAGCTTTGTGGCCTCCGGGGATCGAAAATTTTCCTTGGAGGGCTCTTTCGGGTGGGTGCCCTTCGTGAGGAAATGGGGGATTTTTCCAAAAGTTTCTGGAAAACCCTAAAGATTCCGCTATTTTTTCAGTAAAATGGATCTACTATCATAGGGGTCGCGGCAGCGACCCCTATAATATGTGTTTAGGTATATCTACTGAAAACGATTTTAGTGAGACAATAAGCAGATAATCATATTTAATGTTTTAAAAGGCAAAAAAGCCAACGTGAAATCAGAAGGACCAAGGAGAACCAAAAAATTTTTTGAAAAAAATTCTGACCCACTTCCAGCTCTATTTAAGTCAGTGGTTGCGCTGCTGAGCTGTTTTGTCGAACTATTGAATCGAAACGGTTGAGCTCAATTTCTAGCTTTTCCGGCACAAAGACTTATCATTGTTTTCTGAGCTAGAAGCTGCAGCTACGCCGATTGGATGAGAGTTATGGGGATGACACGGGGTCCATTTTTTGGCAATTTTTCGAATTTTTCCAATATTGCTGATTTTCACATATTTGATTGTCCAAACGATATATTCTCACGAGCTTTTGTGATCAAAGTTGAAAGTCTTACGGTTGTTGAGTAATCTGACATCAAAGCATATTATGCGAATAGTTGTCACTTTTCTAACGTGCCACACGAATAAGTGATATAATACCTTTTCGCAATGTTTAAACACATTCAGTCCTCATAGATGAGGTAAAATTACTTAACAACCTGGTGGACTCGATTTGTTCAGATTGAAAATAAATGTTTACGATCTTTGTCTGCTCTTGGCACCTTAGGCCATGTTACCCTATCCTTTAATAGTTATTAATTTATCAGCGTTGGTTGGTTGGTCGCCCCTTTAGAGCGCCGTTTTCAAACGAAGTAGTTCTCTCAAATTTCAGAATTTGAAAGATATCGAGCTTTGCTTACAAGGAAGCAATTTACTGGTGACATAAAACAAGCAAAGGTATTTTCTAGCTTTTCAGACAGACCAGTTAAATTGCAGACTGACGGTTTTTAAACACCGATTTCTCCTTTGACTTGACCATTGAGAATTTTGTGTGTTCATAACACGTAAACATAGCAAATTTTAGATTTTTTAAATTTGCTTAATTTCTGCACTTTAAGCATACTATCACATAGAAAACGTTTTGTTGGGTTTAAAGCCAACCCGGACCCATCTTAGTGAACAATTGGAAATTTGACAAAATTGAAAATTTGGTTGAATTTTACTTGATTTCGGTCACCTGGACAGCTCATAGAGATAGATAAAAGGTAAAATTTATACCGAATTGACCAGGAGGCTCTACTGAGTTAAGAATTGCATGAATTTTCCTTTTGCTGCTACAAAAAATTTGTCTTGAAATTTGGGTCTTTTCTCGCACATAGAGTTTCCCCACTGAATATAGATCATCCCCAGGTCGCACCAAAGCAAGGCACTACAGTCAAATCGCACATGCCACCGCAAAGTTTAAGACAAAGTTTTTCCTCTGCGTAACTGTAATTCGTTTTGGGCAATGTTTTCCAGTAGTTTGGGATGGCACTCGAAAATTCACCTAAATTTTCAAAGTCCCAAAAAATAGCTAAGAAGCAGCGGAGGGTGGGGGCTACAATAATACAGTCGTTAGGCCGAAATTCTTACATTAGAAGTCAATAAAAATTTGATAAACGCACGACTGCATGCAACTACATGAATGCCTTTGAAAACAACAATCGCGCTTATATGGCAGTTTCTATGGAAAAAACGATCTAATCAATGAAAGTAGCATTATTTAATGCTATGATGCTTGCATAGCCTAAATTTAGTTGCGGGCCGCCGCGGGCCAAAAATCTGAGCGCGGGCTGCGGGCCGCAAATTTCGGCCCGCGACTAACACTGGTAAGTCTACCAACTTCGAAAACTCGTTAAAATACACATTTTGGACAATAATACGCAAAAACCAGCTCTTTGGATACATACACCAGCTCACTGTAATGTGTTAAAGAATTGTGTACTCAAACAGGTCACAAATCAGGCTTTGCTTCTCATCTCTCCTATCTATACAGTGGGGGGGGGGTTTTGAAAATCGTCAAACTCGTTCAACTCCTCCGCTACAAGAATTAGAAGTTAGTAAGAGCCAGAAGACCCAGAAGTTTGGTTAACGAAATCGAAAGGAAGGGGTATTAAGCCGGTATAGTGCTTTCATTCTCGATGCTTAGTACTGCCCCTTGTATCTTTCCTCATGAAAAATCTCCATTAGAGTATATAAAACTTACATAACCATGCTACAACTGAGACCTTTAATTCTAACCCAATTCTGCTGATGGCGACCTCAGCTGAATATCCCAAGGAATCTATCAGCAACCAAAATTCCATTTGTTGGAGAGTGTGCACGTTTTCATTTAACAGATTAAATAAAATTTGCTTAACCCAATTCCTACTAAACATGACACCTACGCTACATAAATTCAGTCAAAATCCAGACAAATAACAAACACTTTATTCAAAGAACACCTTCATAATACACATCTTCCAGTTAGATATTAACCAAGAAAACAGTTACAAAAACAAGTCGAAGCTCACATGAAATGTTCAGCACTGTATGAACAGACAGAAAGATAAGCAGATGTCAATGAATTCGGAAGTTTAGCTTTAGACTGACAGCTCATCTACCATCGCATGAAGATACTATTTTAGGTTCACCAATCCATTAAAAATCCACAGACTGAGCAACAAAATACGGAAAGTTGAAAAAAATCTAGCAACTACCGAATGTTGTATACAATCTCAGCCCCAATAACAGCTGCGTTTAATGGAAGACTTCCCTCGTTCTTGGGGGTTCACCCCACCCCTGCTTACCCTATGGTGCATAAAAAATGCCAAGTTATAGTATCTTTGGCTAAAAATTTCAAAAATGTTTAAGACTACGCAATAATTTTTTGGTCTAAAATTGTCCATTTTAGTATTATATAAAACTGCATTCTTTAGCATTTTAGCTTAGGAATAGCACAACTGCACAAGGTGTTGAAAACAGGCTAATTTTACTGCTATATATTTCTGGCAATTTTAGGCCACATCGGTTTCTCCTCTTCAGGTCATTTTCGCAATAAAAACTGACCCATCGAGTGTGCACTACAAAAATGCAATTTCTTGCATACTTTTAGTAGTTGGCACTCCCCCGAACTCTTTGCCCCTCCGACAAATGGGCAGCCCAAGAATCCAGACCCTTCAATAAGCCAAATAAGTATCAGGACGTCCGTACAGAACACAGCAAGCAAGAATAAGAGTTGGATTAGTCGGTGCGCAACAGTGGTGAGAGAATGGACAACAAAATAGTAGTTGAGCTCAAATGCTGTCAACTAAACGTCTTCAGTCCGACTGGCTAACATTTATATACTGGAGGGAGACCCTTCATCGGCGACCTCCCACCCTTGAGAAGCCCTCCGTAAATTCCAACCTCCCCCAGAACACAAAAAATTTGCCAAATTTCACCATTTCAGCCTAACTTTTCCACAATTTTTTCGGTTCCGACTGATTTCTAAAAAAAATTCCTAATTTTAACTTAAAACAACTAAAATTATATAAATACCCAAACAATTTTGGTAGTTTTTACCCATAAAAATATATACACATAAAACATAAAGTCAGTCCAGGCGGAGATCAACCTACAGAGGTGATCCTCAAAACAGGGCAACGAAATTAGAGCACTGCAGGCGACTCCATTTTGATCCCTTTTCAACAATAATGACGACACCTATTAATGTTTACAAGTAATATAAATTAATATATATTTTAATTCAATCAGCACTGTTTCAGCGTAGATGCAATTCTAACAAATAGGATTTTGTCGTTTTACAACAAGGTAGGTACGTAGGCACAATGCAGGCCAGTTCGGACTGTTAACTTCACAACCGCAGCAGAAGAACAGACCTCTCGTTAAAACTCGCTAAAACAACAAATTCAATTTGGACTACAAAGTGAACATTACATATATATATATACACTTATTTATCACCATAGGTAAAATTATACGAAATCAGGCCAAAACAAGTTATATATATGACTACTGCACGTTCACTGCAGAAGTGTGCCAAACAAACATGAAACGATTCAGAAAAACCAATACAAATAAACCAAAGCCAGACATGAAGATATTAGGCTTCCACAAAGCCAACAACAAATGTTCAGTCAGACCAATCATAGACATTTGGGATGTTCCATATTTTAGGATAAGTAGAGGGAGCAGGGTGCAAACCCTCCACCTAAATTGCTTGAGGGGGCGGAACACGCTGGCTTTTTTCTACTGGGGGGGGGTGGGGGCCTTAGACTTGGCTCGCCCCCCCCCACCCCAGGATTAGGGCCATCCCTTCCCAGAACCCAAGTACCCGCAAAATAGGGTTTCGAGGGTAAATTTTCAAAAACTTTTCCGGCTCCGAGGCATTTTTTAGCTACTTTAGTTTAAATTTAGATTAAAAATAGTCTAATTTTTAGCTCTGCAGCAAAAAAATA
The DNA here is from genome assembly GCA_030248195.1 of Trissonchulus latispiculum. NCBI lineage: Eukaryota > Metazoa > Nematoda > Enoplea > Enoplida > Ironidae > Trissonchulus > Trissonchulus latispiculum. The sequence continues at coordinate 14,208 of JASAND010031405.1, forward strand.
GCTGTTTTTAGGCATTTTTCGAAAATTTTTGCCAACCAATTTTTGCAGGCGATTTAAAATAGTCGGAAGTAAAACTTTATATAAAGCTCAAAAATTACAAAACTATTGTCAATAGCTAATAGCTAATATAGCTAATATACGATATTCTAATTTCAGAACCAATTTTAGATGTGGACACAGCGAATCTTTGCGTTTGCAACAAAAGAGCTACATTGAAATTTTAACCTTGGGTTTGCTCCCCTCTCACTTTTCGGAAGTCATTCCCCAATTTTCCCCGCTTAGAAAACAAAAACACGTCAGCCCTCAACCTTCCCAGTCCCACACTCAGCTTTAAGCCCCACCTCTCTTACGTTTGTTCGACCGTAACAACATAAATTAAGTTTGGTGAAATTCGCTGTTTTCTTACATTCCAGAAGCAATTTGAAGTTTATTCAGTCGAAGGAGCGAATTGGCACAAGGTCTCCTCTGGAATGGCTTACGTAGTGAGAAGAGGGGAGGTCGAGTTCCGAGGTTCCGATTTTCCGGATCTCCCATCCCCATCTCAGAAGATTCTCTTCACACACGTAAAACACATACGTAATACAAGACTGATAAATCCCGGACGTATTCTACGTATGTCCTCCACAAACACCCTAACCCCAAAGTTGACCCCTTTCCAAAAAGTGGTGCTCAAGGTGGCACCAAGTTTTTTAAAACATTGCTCAGAAGTCCGATTTTTGGGAGAAATATGTACTCAATTTGTTTGCTTCTTTAATCACCAAATGTGCTCTATTTTGCGACAAAAATCGACTCATCCAGTGAGAACTAGAAAAATAGCGCAATTTGTTGCATGGAAATATACTTTTAGAAGAAGTTTGGCCCGCCCCTCCCCTCGAACTATTTAGCCCTTGGACATATGGTCACCCCACGAATTCCCCGCCCTTCGAGGAGTAAATCCGAGAATAAGCCAAGTGCATCAATGTTACAAATTACATACAATATAGCGCATAACAATCAAAAACAAAATAACTAGGCAGAAATATCCAAACGAAGGCTCTCAATATCGCACAGATCAATCAATTCAATTTTGGCGCCGTCAAAAACTAGATTCTGATTCGCCATAATAGGAGCTGGATCGTCAAGAAAGTCACCGTTGCACCCAAAATGGCGTCTGAAAAAGCGATGTAGCAAGGGTCGATCTTTTGGAGACTGCATTCCAGATTGCAACTCCAAAGAATGAGACAGACGAAGAAAGACGCCGTCGCTACAGTAGAACAAATAAGTCAGGGAAGAAGGTTGTGGTAGAGACTTCGAAAGATTGCTGTCACCTTGACCGACGGAGGTCTGAAATCGACGCAGCCGAAAACCAACAAAATAGGTCGCAAAAAGTGGCCGATTTGCAGAGGAATATTCGGCCACTTCAAGGCGACGTAATGAGTGAAGATGGTCAGCAAAGACTTTGGCACCAATTCTGTTTTCTTCATCCAAATTCAGCATTGAAATGTTCAGCGAAAGGGAAGTCAAACAGTCACTGAAGCGTTCACAAAACGAAATTAGACAAGTGCTGATGCTATGCTTTTTGTCGTATCGATATGGCATCTCCAGATGTCGCAAACTCGGCCGGTCCACGACCAACAACTTCAACCATGGCCAAAAATTTAAACAGTCAAGGTGTGGAAAAGCATCTCGAGAATTACTCTCGCTGCTGAAAAGTCGGAATTTATTCGAAATCCGACAAACCACAATTTCCGTCAGAGAACTTCCCGTCTCTAGAATCCAGTTGGGCCGATCTTCATTCCATATACGGATTTCCAACGATTCCAACAATGGCAGTCGAAGTATAGCTGGAGACGGAGTGTTCTCTGCTTCCCGCGAACTGCTGAACAGTATCAGATTCAGACGTCTAACCTGGGGATAGACTTTCGAGAGAGTAGAAAAGAATGTTTCCGGCAAACTTTCGAGACACACCCCCAAGCTCAGATCCTCAACTGAAAAAATCGAGTCACATCGTTTGACCGATTCGATATTCTGCGAACTTCCATCCCAATCCAGGCACCCGATGGTCAATTTTCGAAGGGATGAAACGGAAGCCAAGTTAAGAAGGGTATCGACTTCAACTTTCGAGTCCATATTCCAGAGGACAATCTCTGTGAGATACGGGTTAGCAGAGATAACAGACTGAATGGACCTCCACAGGGGTGGTTCAACATCCCAACAAACATAAAGAATTCTTAGCTCGCCACTTAATCCGAAATGTTCCCAAGGTACCTGACCGCGACCCAACCAAAGCTTAAGAACTCTAAGGCGTGGAAAAATCTGCAAATTAGGAGGAATATTTCGTTCATCCACAAATACGTAAGTCCCTGTCAGTTTTTCCAAATTGCAATCAGCAATATTGTGCATTGCCTGCAGCACTTTAGAATCTGCACGGAGATGGCACAGACTGGCAGAGCGAATACAACCGGGCCACTGGGTCCAGACCGATGAATCCGGCGGTTTCCGGGGATAGTAATTCGGGAGGTTCAACGGCCAATCTACCGTTTCTAGATTAAGTTTGGATAGGGCTATCAAGACCTCCGTGCAAGTCTCGTCAAACCACGCATTTTCCACGTCAAAGGCGAGTGATTTCAGATTCGGACAACGGATTCGCAGAGTGTCACACAAATTGGATACAAAGCCAGCCGGAAATTTAGCATCATATGAGTATCCAGAGTAGGTCAAACACAATCGAACCAAACCTCTGGGAAAGGCGGCCTTAAGAATTCCCTCACAGAATTCAGGACTCATCCGAGCAGTGAACACCTCTGGGTCTGGTAATGTGAGAGTAAGATTACGCAAATTAGGCGGCCATTTACCAACCAATTCCATGGATTCCGAGCTGATCGGGCAGATTATATGAAGCGTTGAGAGATTCCACAATCTCGTTTGAGCCCATCGAATGAGCTGAGGCATTGTGATGGGGCCAGAGTAGGACTCTTCCAATCCAATCATCAATTCAGAAATCTCAGAATAAGACTGTCGGATCACGTCATCAAATCCTCTCCAAAAGGATCCTTCCAGACGAACTCGCTCTTTCAAGGGGATATAGGAAAGAATCTTCAGAAGTATGTCCGTCGGAAGGTCTTCTAGATTCATGGTTAAGAGAGAAAATAGTCCTGAACTAAGAGAAAAACGTTGTCCTGAAAACAAAAAAGAAAAGGAAAACATAAGGTCGCGACAACATACAGTGCAGAACGGTAGACAGTAAAACAAAAGAACAAACGTAGGTAGCAGTTTTGGTGGTCCAGTGGATAAGGAAGGGACCATCCAAAGACCTTCTCTACTAATTTTTACCTCAAAATTTCAAAAAACCTGTCGACATTGCCAGACTTCTCAATTTCAGCAATTTTCATTAAGCTTTAAAACGCCTGACTCTTCCAATTGCCTAAATGTACAAGCAAAACGGGCCAAATCCGGTTTTCAGCAGATTACTGGCCTTTCCTAAAGGAACTGTTTTGGTCTCTCTTATAAACCTGGCGAACCCAGGTGTGGTGGCTCATAAAATTTAACCCAAAAGGAGAGGGTTTCAACCCCCAAAACCCCACCCCTGGATACGCTCATGCATGTTAGCTACCCGATGGGCAGAGCTGAGAAGGTTCAAAATCTACTTTAGCCGAAACGTAGCGACAGGAAACGTTAGACCCGAGCCTATACAAATGGAGGGTTCCAGATAAGACTAGAAAGAGGCTTAAAGCCAGAGCAATGCTAGTGTTCTCAGTTTTCTGCACTTGTCTCAAAATTATTACTAAACGTTTAATTCTTTGAAAAATGAATTTACTGAAGATTTATATACTACGGCGCAGACAAACTGCCTCAGGACATAGGGTGCCGGTGCTCATCCCCGGATTCTCAGCCGTAAAGCCAGGAGTGTCCACCTCAACTAATGACTGCAATAACTGCATCAGTGGAAGGGGGCGGCCCTTCTACACAGACTCCTGTTACATTCCCATCGTAGTGGCACCCATTTACCGACCAGTTAAGGATGGATAGCTGGGATGGCTAGAGTCGAGAAAGCTTTGTGGCCTCCGGGGATCGAACCACCGACCGTAAGATCGGAAGTTCTGACCAGCGCCTTAGACCACTCGGCCACTATTACAGACAAAAATTAGTGCATTCCGAGTCTTTCCCTTATCATCCTAAAACTGCAAGGCTCTGGGCCCCTTAAGCCCTCTTATTGGTCCTTGGGGCACTCAGGGAAGTGGCTTGAGAAAGTCGGGGGGGAGGACGAGAAAGCTTTGTGGCCTCCGGGGTTCGAACCACCGACCGTAAGATCGGAAGTTCTGGCCAGCGCCACAGACCAGTCGGCCATCCCGACACAGGGTGTAGAAACTGTTTTGCAAGGGCGGCCCCCTTCGAACAATGGGGGATGGGGTAGGTAAGTAAAGACTAATAGTTTTCACACTGCGAATAACTTTTGCCCAAAATGAGGTTGACGTGTTGAAGAAAAATGAACATCAAATGCCAAGACTGTCAACTGGTAACTGGCCTCTGCCCATAAAATAAGATATCGCTCAAGTTGTGCCCACTGATACTCCCTAGGAGCCTACTAAATCCATTGAAATTTGAGATGATTTTATGCAGTAATAAAATGTTAGCCATTCAAAATCTTCGATTCCTGTTGAACGTGGCCCAAAATCGGAACTATATATATACATTTTTTCTATTCTGGCAACAACAACATACTCAAATCAAAGCCGTTAGAAGTGTTCTGTCACACTGTTATGCGCCACGCCAAGAAACTAGGGACTTATTCAATATCAAGCTAAAAGTACCGTAATTCCAGGTTGTACCCCCTCCGCCCCCCTCCGAAGAGAGATTCGAGCAGCGACAGCCCCGATGAGATGTTTCCCAAACCCTGGGGTTTTTTACTGGGGGAGGGGGTGGGGGCGCCTCCCCCCCACTTTTTGGGTTCCCCCCACTCGACCTCTTCCCCTCCCCACCACTCGTCCCCCCACCATTTTGGGCTCCCCCCACTCACCCTAAGGTGCCCAGAAATTGCGAAATTTTTTAGGATTTTTGGTCAAAATTTTCAAAAATTTTCCACGTTTAAGGGGGGGGGCTACTAAAGGTTTGCCCCGACTTTGTCCGATTGGCCTACTTTTTGGCGGAGATATAGAGCATGGGTGTGGTCAAAAAATATCGGGTACTGAGATCTTAGCTGCCTTCCAGCCATGTGCAGCCGTCGGGTTTATGTGCCCGACCCCCCGGTATTCACAACTGCCAACATAATTAACTAAAAATTTCTGCTGGCTGCAAGACCCTAGCTTTAAAGTTGCCATTTGCAAATATAATTTGACACATGTGCCCCTATCTGCTTAAAAATACTAGACATCTGTATCTTATTTGCGTCTCTGGGAATTACTTTTCAAAGTTGAAGTTTCTGCCAAAATTTGAAAATTTTTGGCTAACGAAAGGAAAATTTTATTACTGGTGCGAGCTATAAGGCTGTAATTTGGCACGAAAGGAGGCCATATAGGAGTACTCATTTGTGCCAAATGGCAAGAAATTCTGCCGCGTGGAAAAATTTTTATGTCAACTTTAATCTTCAGAAATTGTCAAAATCGCCTTTTTGGGACAATGGTACCCCAGAAATCAAAAAAAATCAAATTTTTTGAAATTAAAATTTTTTGAGATATTTGAACTCAGCGTGGTCGAAAACACACCCACAAACGATTTCAGCTCGATTAGTGAAGGTTTGCGACTTCCATGGCTACAGAAAGCCTCTACACATGATCCGACAGACTGAAAATGGCGATTTTGACAATTTTTGAAGATTAAAGTTGACATAAAAATTTTTCCACGCGGCAGAATTTCTTGCCATTTGGCACAAATGAGTACTCCTATAGGGCCTCCTTTTGTGCCAAATTACAGCATTTTAGCTCGCACCAGTAATATATAAAATTTTCCTTTCGTTAGCCAAAAATTTTCAAATTTTGGCCGAAACTTCAACTTTGAAGAGTAATTCCTAGAGATGCAGATAAGATACAGACATCTAGTATTTTTCGGCAGATAGGGGCACATGTGCCAAATCATATTTGCAAATCGCAACTTTGAAGCCACGGTCTTGCATCCAGCAGAAATTTTTAATTAATTATGTTGGTAGTTGTGAAAAACGGGGGGTCGGGCACATAAACCCCACGGTTGCACATGGCTGGAAGGCAGCTAAGATCTCAGTACCCGATATTTTTTTGACCACACCCATGCTCTACATCTTCGCCAAAAAGTAGGCCAATCGGACAAAGTCGAGTCGGGGCAAGTCGATTTTAGTAGCCCCCCCCCTTAAGCTTAGTTATAGCAGTATATGTAGAAAACAGGCTTTTTATACTGTATTTTTGGCATTTTTAGCCCATTTTATTCCCCCAAAAGTGGGGGGGGGGCGTCCCCCCCACTCTCCCCCCCACTTATTTTTGCCTAGAAAAGCCCAGAAACCTAAGGCAAAAATCCTAGTTTTCCCGTTTTTCCTGTTTTAACTCGAGTCATTGCGTACAGCAAAAACTACGATAAACCGTCAAAAAACCGAAAAAATAGTCCCTATTTATTTATTATATATATATATACTTATACATACGCTTCGCGACTTCGATGAAGCAGCAGCCCAAATCTTATAGGGAGCCCACTGGTGAGCAACTTTCATTTTCCTAGTCAGGTATAATATGGTTAACTCTTTTCCGCACGAAGTTTCGCAAATGCATTGACTAAGCTGACATTTTTGGCTGCCATTTTAGCGCCTACAGAGATGGGACTGTCACCAATCGATAGAAAATTAATTCCTCTTCATTTATAATTCAATATTAAATAATCTCCGGCGCACCCAGAAAAAGTTAGAAGCAGTCAAAGTCGGGTGATGTCGAAATTTTCTCCGAACTGTCGCTTCTAAAAATGAAGAGAACTGGTTGCAGCTGTTGCAATTTCAGCAGCGCCAAAAGAAAACCTAGCCCAAATTAATCTACAGACAGCCTCCTTAAATTGACTTAAGGGGGGAGGTCCATTTTTGGGCCATTTTTTCGACTTTCTCCGATCTCGGTAATTTTCACATATTTTAGTGTCCAAATAGTAGATTTTAACGAATTTTAAAAATTAAAATCGTAACTCTTACGGTTGTCGAGTAATTTCACCTCAATTTAGGCCTTTAAAATTTATAAAGGATTAAAATTTGACTTGATGCTCAATTCGTGTTAAATTTTATAAATTTATAAACTTTTAAAATTTCATGTGTTAAACAGAAAATTTAAAAAGTTGTCATTTTTCCCGTGCGCCCAAAAAATGGCTCGACAAACGTTGATGAATCCGGCCAAATTATACATTAAAATAACACTGAAATGTTAAACTGCGGTACCCTGGAATTAGAATTTTATTTTAGGCCTTTAAAATTTTTAAATTAATTTTTAAATGAATAAAGTTTGATTTGCTGCTCAAATCGTGTTAAATTTTAATCCTTTAAAAACTAATAAAATTTTAAAGGCTTAAATTAAAATTCTAATTCCAGGGTACCACCGTTTAACATTTCAGCGATATTTTAATGTATAATTTGTCCGGATGCATGTCGGGTTTTTTGGCGCACGCGAGAAAAATGACAGCTTTTTAAGTTTTCTATGTTTAACACATAAAATCTCAACTTTGAGGTGAAATTACTCGACAACCGTAAGAGTTACGACTTATTTTTTATCGTTTCGTCAATAAAATATGTGAAAATCACCGAGATCGGAGAAAATCGAAAAAATGACCCAAAATGGACCCAAAAGGGCGACTAAACCTTTGCCCCGGCTTTGTCCGATTGGCCTTCTTTTTGGCGAAGTTAAAAAGCATGGGTGTGGTGAAAAAATACTTGGTCGTTGGTTCTTAGCTGCCTTCCAGCCATATGCAGCCGTCGCGTTTATGTTCCCGACCCCCCCCCCCTTTTCACAACTACCAACATAATTAAAAATATCTGCTGGATGTAAGACCCAAGCTTCAAGCTTGTCATTGGCAAATATGATTTGGCACATGTGCCCCTATCTGCGGAAAAATACTAGACGTCGGTATCTTATCTGCATCTAAGGGAATTAGGGGTTCAAAGTTGAAGTTTCGGCAAAATTTTGAAAATTTTTGGCTAACGAAAGCAATATTTTATTACTGGTGCGAGCTATAAATATTTTATTACTGGTGCGAGCTATAAGGCTGTAATTTAGCAAGTAAAGAGGCCCTATAGGAGTACTCATTTGTGCCAAATGGCAACAAATTCTGCCGCTTGAAAAATTTTTTATGTCAACTTTAATCTTCAAAAATTGCCAAATTCGCCACTTTCAGTCTGTCGGATACTGTGTAAAGGCATTCTGCAGCCACAGAAATCGCAAACCTTCACTAATCGAGCTGAAATCGTTTGTGGGTTGAAATTTTTTCACGGGGCTGAATTTCTTGCAATTTGGCACAAACGAGTACTCCTATAGGGCCTCTGTATATGCCAAAATACAGCCTTTTAGCTCGTACCAGTAATAAAATATTGCTTTCGTTAGCCAAAAATTTTCAAAATTTTGCCGAAACTTCAACTTGAACAGTAATTCCCTTAAAGCTTGAAGCTAGGGTCTTGCATCCAGCAGAGATTTTTAATTATGTTGGTAGTTGTGAAAAGGGGGGGGGTCGGGCACATAACTGCAACGTCGACGTAGCCGGGTCGACGGCTGCACATGACTGGAAGGCAGCTTAGAACCAACGACCTAGTATTTTTGACCACACCCATGCTCCTTAACTTCGCCAAAAAGAAGGCCAATTTGCAGGCACACCCATTTTAGTCGCCCCCCCCCTTAATCGTTATTTCTGCAGCCACCTTGAATCCAGCTCCTGGTAGCTCCCATTTAAATACCAAAACATTGCAGTCTTGGCCAAACTTTCGCACTAGTCTTAATACTGCAGAGAAGAAGTACGGAAAATAATTTCAGAAATTCAGGATGTTGCCCATGTCAAATGTCGAAAATCGACGAATTTGAAGATCTAATCTTGCCATATCACAGCCAAAAAAACGCGGACAAGAACGGCTAGCTTCGAGAACTGAAAATACAGATCCACCTGTAAACCATCCCTTCGGGTTTGTTGGAGGCATCTCCTAACCGTTTTGGTTAAAACTAACTTCACTCTAGAATATTACATTTAAACTACCATTTACTACACCTTATGATGACGACGAATATAAAGCAAAAATCTTTTATTTCGCCAAATACACAGTGTTATCGCTTTGTGACACAGTCGCCACATAGTATGCACAAATAATAAACAATAACAATACAAAATACAACGCAATAAGTAACAAATACAATTAATAACCAAAAATACAATTCCAACAATCAATTAATATACCCGTAACAATAGCAAAGCAATACCACTGCAAAAACATTAATATCAGAACATTAAGAAGATTAACCCAATATCATCCTAACAACAACAACCACTATAGCAGATACAGCGTTATAAAGCACAATAAAAATGGCAAATTCATAAGTCCAAAAATCATACAGGAAAATTACGTATTAACGACGGTTAGCCACAGCCACAGCCGCAGCCACCACAGCTCACAGGGAAACATACAAAACGGAACACTGGTTGTGACTAGCAAGAATAAGAAACAATTATGCATCAAAAATGGAAGAATAAAATGTCTAAATAGTAAATCAAGCTACCCAACTATGCATCTATACATACCATACAGTTTTGCATCAAGCCAACAACAGAGCAAGGCTATCAGAAACAAGTCAAAATGATCACACAAATTATCTACAAAAGAATTCGGAAGCAAGCAGGACACAGGAAAGCAGAAAGGAAGCCAAAAGAGAGGCGCCATCTGTGATAAATTGATTGGATTAAAAAGCTGTACAACTATCTCCCCAAAAGTGAGCTAAGTTGGAGGCGCGGCATGTAGATGGTTGATGCGGACAGATGATGCGGATCCCCCGATCAAACAAGGAGCCACACAGACAGAGGCTGAAACAACAGAGATGACGAGTAAATTGGACTTCCTTCGGGGTGTGGGGCGGCTCTAGCCCGCTCCATCGTATTGGTTCCTAACTAGATGATCCAGGAACAACAACAACAACAACAACAACAACAACGAGTAAATTCATCACAAAATGAAGATATCGAATAAATTCATCACAAAATGAAGATTACGAGCTCATAACAACACACTTTAACATGATGCAAACTTCCGCCTTTTAATGGGAGTCTGAGACGGAGACACCCTAGTCTTCGACAAAAATAGATGAATCTTCAAAATTTTTTGTTAAATGTATATTATGTTAGCTTAAATCCAGAAATTTTAAAAAATGTTTGCGCTTCTTTATGCCAGGTATGCAAATTCAAAATATTAAGAAAATTCAAGTTTTCGACAATCTACAAGAATCCTCCTCCCCAGGAAGCCCGATCCCTAAAAGATTTCGTAAAAAAAATAACCTGCTCTAATGTCATACGCCAAAAAAATGCGAAATTTGCTAATTTACACTGACTAAAATTAATAGAATTTACTCATATTCGGCAGTTCTAACATGAAAATTTGCAAAATTGCTCAACATTTTTCGCGATCCTTGCATCGATGAGACGTGCAATTCTGAACCCCCCTCCTAAAATTTGGCCAAAAACTACGAAATCATAACTAAATCAAAAATAGACTAGAGAACTAGACGGATGCTAGTAGCGTGCTAGCAAGGCAAGACGAAAGTTTTATGGAACCCGATTAATCTACTAGTGTTCAAGCTTGTGAGAAGCTAGACTCGCAAGTCGAGTGCTAGTAGCTACTCGACTGCTAGGATTTTTTGGTACACTTGAGGCACTAAACTCGACAACTAGCATGGGTCTAGTTGTCGAGTCTAGTACTAGCAAACTTTTATGGAACCGGCCCCTGCTGTTTTGTTCGAAAACTCAGACTAAGAAGCGCCCATTAAGAACAGGGGATTAGGAGTTTATGTCAACGATTTACGGATGATGATGGTGCTTGGAATAAACGCATATATAATTACAAAGCAATTATCAAGTCTATCTAATAGATAATATTATGTTAATATTTAAAAATAAAATTTAGATATATATAACTCAATTATCTACCTGCGAAAATTTTTTAATAAAAAAGAAAATGCATTAATCGCAGAATTACCGTTCAATTTGTTCATGTTTATGATAAATGTAAACGGCCGTAAAAGTTTTTCTTTACCCCCATTTCTTCCAGGTCGGCAAATTTATTTCGGAGAGGGCGGCCGCCCCCGCCCCCCCCCGTATCTATGCTAGTGGAAATACCAACTATATTATAACAGTTGCATAAATACCCGACATTAGCATGGAGCCAGCTATACAGTTTCGGAAATAACCATTATTTACATAGCATCAAGATCAATGGAGGAAACTTTGTCATGTTTACGTTTCCGCAAAGTTTCATTGTCCCAACTGTATTCATAAACGTTTTCTTAAAATTAAATAAAGATAGACACAAAAGCAGACAAATGTTGGCCAACCTTGCAGGATAGTGGCATAGGAAGGTTATGCCGGAAAATTTTCCGCAACAGACAGAGCGGAGAGCGATGTCTTCCAAAGGCCTCCAATCAAGCGTCGGTTCGCCATAATTGGTTGGTGGATCAGCGTGCTGATCCAAAGCGCTCGCCAATGTCCACTCCATCAATCATGATAACAACTGAAAAAATACGAAATGTATACGTAGTAATTATATAATTTCAAAATAATCAAAATTAAACCAAACAATTCCTACGTAAACTAAACGCAAGGAAAATGTTGCACAGTTAGGTGGTGTGCGAAAAATTGTACAACTCCGAAGAAAAACTCTATTAAACAATTATTGGGCCTCCTTCCTTCCAGGGAGTGTAGCGGTGTTGACCAGCCAGCGACCAGCACAGAATCGCCAGACCGACAGATATATGCGCACTTAAGAAGACTACACTACACATCGTATATGTGTAGTGGCCCCATCATGGTATATGGCTGAAATTATGCTATTATATATATACTCCTAGGCTTGCTCTCAAAGAGTTAAGTTTGCTCTAAAAGTACTCAAAGATTCAGGCTGACTACATAAGTACCAATAATATCATTTAAATCGAAACAACCGGCGAGTCGAATCAGCTAAAATTATTGACCGAAAATTTATAAAATTACGAAATATCGGTCCACTTTTAGCTTTAAATTAACAAAGTTAGGGATTTCTTCGGGGAGGGGGTTCTTTCTGTAATGTAAAAGACACAAAAATTAGTACATATTATGGAAAAGAGTCGTTCACAAAAATGATTATGTCCCGGCCCCGGTAGTCAGGCCCGTTTCCGACCGGGGCTAAAAATCAGCAGAATCTGGTTAATATTTGACATTTTTGACCAAAATTTTGAAATTTCGAAAGTCAAAAAGTGTCACAAATCGTTTGTTGTCCCCCCGATTTGAATTAAAACAAAGATGGTAATGTTTTTATAGCAGAAATTATTGCAAAATTTGAATTTTCAAGAAAATTTTTGAAAATATTCGATTTGGATTCTCAATTTCCAGACCCAAGCCCTGCCCCGTTAGTGGCGGCCCCGGTATCTCTAATTAAACTATGTGCTTCATTTATTGTATATTATACACCGTAAATGATTTAACCAAAATCTTATATTATAACTGAAGTGGTATACATAATCATCTGTTTAAAAAGTTATTCTAGCATCTTCAAATTTCCCGTGGAAAAATCCTAGCTTGGGGGGGAACAATAGCAAGCAACGCCGGTGCAAGTGTGAGTGAACCGACCAAAAAGGAAAGCACCATTATATACACAAAAGACGAAAGTTAGCAAAATGCGCCCTGACCATTTTAATGACTCCAACTAAAGCGTTCAAGATCACCAAAATCACCGTATTCGATTTTCCAGTTCTGCAAAACCAAATGACGATTTTCCAAAACAGCATTATCCGAATTCATTGACGGAGGGGTTGATTCGCGGAAAAGGTTAGACGATCGCTGTGATAGGCGGACACTTCCAGAAAAATACATCTCAGCCTGTTTCGCCAACGCAGAAGTCAAACGCAAAAATCCGCGACACATGCCAGAATGAAGCGAATAGGCAAGTGAGGGGCGTTTGGAAAGAGAATCCAAATCGTCGTTACCAGATTCAATCGACTGAAGCCAGCCAAGGCGGTAACCAGTGAAATAAATGGCGTAAAACGGCTGACTAGGTGATGAAATTTCAATGATTTCAAGACTCTGAAGAGACCGGAGACAATCTGTCAAGACTTTGGCACCAACTTTCTTTTCATCATCAGAAAGATCGCGGGCGATGTCCAGCGAAAGAGAGGTCAAACAGTCGCCATATCGCTCCACAAACGGAGGCAAATAGGTGGCTAAGCTGTGACAGTCTCTGGGAAATGTGGTCACTAGGTTGCGCAAACTCGGCCTTTCCATAACCATGGTACCAAGGAGCGTCCACGGACAGTAGGATACAACCGAACTCTGACTACTTCTGGAGCTGAAAGGATCTTCGATGATAAGCTTTTGAAGAGATATTCCTGCGGATAAGATAAACTGATCAAATTGATCGCCCTCTGAGCAACACCTAAACATAAAGCAGTTCAGTAGGGGCAACCTAAGCACGGATGAAGTTGATGTTGATGTTTCCGGGATCCTATGGTGCATTTCCAAATCAATGCGCCTCAGATTCGAATAAAAATCGGACAAGATTGAGAAAAATACATCCGGATGATGTGTCAGACGCGCCCTCAGTTTCAGATGATGAACGGATGACCCAGACGAACAATGGCGATTTGCCAAATTCAGTTCACTGGGAGATCCCTTCCAAACTAAGGTTTCCACGGTCAGTCTTCGCAAAGAGCCAACAGCCGGCAACTGAAACAACAATTCTGGACAGCACTCTGACAGATGAATTTCGGTAAGTCCAGGATTTTGAGTGGATATTTTCTGGATGTTATAAAATGTGAGAGGAGGGCCATAGCTGATACGAAGGAATTCCAGAGCACCGCCACAGGTCAAAGGCGCAAACAGTTATGTGTCCTCAATACAATAAATATGAAGACGCTTAATGGAAGGAGGTAGTCTACACGTTACAATAGCAGAGCGCGCTAGAGCACTGACACACCCAACGGTCAAGTCTTGGATACGGCTGTTGTATAGGCTCTGGAAATATTGAACATCACCATCACTCAGCCAAATGGAGTGAATACAGGGCGGCAGGACTTCCGGCAGTTCTTCGAGACCGTGAAGGCTGGTAGTAGTAGAAGGCCACATAAACTGTTCTAGTTTAGAGGAAGCCACCGTATGCAATAGTTTTATGTCCTTCAGAAGGCAAGAAACTCGGCTCTTATGCGAGCAAATCAGTGACTTCAAATCAGGACAACAGCGCTCCAGATTTAACAACAAATTTGGCAGAAATTTGTCCGGAATGTTTCTTGGATTTTCAGTCAGTAAATACAAACGAAGCAGACCTCGAGGATAAACAGAAAGGAAAGGTTTCAAGCGTTCACGGCTTATTTCCCAACCGAGGTTCATATCCGGAGGAAAGTTAAAATGAGAGTATGCAAATTAGACAGCCATTCGGTGATCAATTCCATAGCAACTGAACTTACAGGCGATATTAGGTGAAGCTTGGATAGATTCAAGAATCTCTTGTGAGCCCATCTGATGAGTTGATCCAGTGTGATGGTATATACCTGAGTAGGTCTCTTCCAATTCAATCATCCATTCGTCCACCTCAGCGTAGGACTGGAGAATCACGTCATCAAAACTTCTACAAAGGGATCCTTCCAGGGGGACTCGTTCACGCCATGGAATATACGTAGGAAAGAATTTTCAGGAGAATTTCTGTTGGTAGCTGTAGCAGTTCCATTAATCAATCTGAAAAAGTCAGTAAAGTCGGCTTATTGCAGTGGAACAAAATAATTCAATTATCCAATCAGAATTAAGGCGAGTAAAGAGCGGGCCCAATGGGAGAACTTGTCGCAAACGAATTCTTCTGGAAACCGAATTCTATTTGCTAACGAAATGTTCAAAAGAGGGATCTGCTTGTAAAGACAAACAGTGTCAAAGCATGCGGACTCCGTGTTTGTGTTTTTGTTCAAAACCACGTGCACATAATTAGACTCTTTGGAATCCAAAATGTGGGGAGGGGCGCCCCCCAACCCTCCCCCCCCCCCGGTAAAAACCCAGGAGGGAAGGGGGGTAGACTACGGCAGGCGCATAGCCAGGGGAAAAATGGGTGAATTCTCCTACCCCGAAATTATGAACCCCCAAGGAGAATTTATTAAGTGCCACGTGTAAAACGCCCATTTTCAAAACATTTTCGCTTCCTGGGAGCGAAGAAAGTCAAAGTGCATCGTACCGTCATAATATATACGTGTTTCGCATGCCAGAATGAGTATATACAAAATTCCCTAGTTGGTGTAATTTGTCCAGCTTCTACATCTGGCTTATCCCTAGGAAATTTTTCATGGGGGCCATCGATGGGGGGCTCACCGAAAATGGGGGGCTTTTTGGGTAAAAGTTTCAAATTTTTACGCTTTTACGTGTAAAAAATGCGAAAAATCGCTAAAAATGACCGATTTTAAGTGCGTTTTAAGCTAAAATATCGAAAATTCCTGAAAAAATCCGGCGAAACCGGAAAATTTTTTGAAAATTTAGGGTACAAATGGTAAAATTTGGCAACTTTTTGGGTAATGGGGGGGGTCGCCGAATGGGGGGCGGGCCCCCACCCCACCAGGGATAAGCCAGTACATTATATATTTACATATATATATAAGTGCATGAACAAGGTGTTGGGCAGTGGCGCACCCAGGGTTTTCTGACAGGGGGGTCGGCGCTAGTAGCACCAGAAAAAATTTCGGGGATGTCCAGGGGCGCACCCAGGATTTTGAAAAGGGGACCCCTCCTGGGTGGTGTCTATGCGAAGTTTTTGTTCGAAGTTCGAACGCGCTTCCGATTGGGGAGAGGGACAACGGCAACAATTTCCAACAAAGTGTTCCGTGCTCAGCACAACTGACGAGAATAGTCATCAGCCCACGAGGGGGACCTGGTGGCGAAGACCCCCAGAAATTGAAAAATTTTTGAAATTATAAAAATTTCCGTTACGGAAACCTTTAAAAAGATTTTAATAAAAGTAGAGAAATTTTCTAACATGGAAAAATTTGTAATGGAAACCTTAAAAAAGAAAACATAAATTTGAACAAAAACCTGCATAGGCGCAGATAATAAAAAAACTTGTGCTGGAAAAGCTCCGCAGGCGCAAAATGTTTTAATACGCAATCAAGATAGAATGGTGCCGGAGACGCCAAAAATTAAAAAACATGATCCCCAAAGGTGCAAAAGATATTTAAAATTGAGACAAAATTGCGCCACAGGCTCGAAATTTTTAAAGCTTAGATAGAGAAGCGCCGTACGCGACGAAATTTTTTAAAATTGAGTTAGAAACTATATGGTTAGAAAAAAAGGCGAGGGCGGCAACTCCGCTCCAGAAGAAGCCAGATCCAAAACGACGGATCATTGCCTCTAGAAATTAATTCAGAGCATTCTTCAAACTTTTGCCAAATGTGTTACTGCTCATTTTGGTGCGTATTCTGATTCCTGACAGGGGG
>JASAND010031406.1:0-17833 GCA_030248195.1 Trissonchulus latispiculum
TAAAAATATGAACTGGCATGAAATGAAAAATGAAAAAGTGCAGAATAATGGCCTTTCAGGGCCCAATATGAAAAAGTAAAAATTAAGTGTCATTGTTACTGTGAACTTTTGTAATATTTGTGTTTTGTATTTTTAGGCGCTCCCTTATTCACTGGCCCCTTTCTCTTCCTTTTAGTGACGATTTTTCGGCCAGGAACAAGGGAGGCCGCCTTGTTAATCCCAGCGACAATTGCTCTCCCTCACTAGCGCTGGAAGCTCCTACCGTAAGGAACAGGAGGGCAATTGTCGCGCAAAAACAGTGCATACAAGGAATTACATAATTTTTTAGCTAATACAAACTACATAATAATAATCTACGTACGTAATTACCTAAGACCATTTAGTTTCATTTTATTCAAACAATTTGGGAGAGGGTTACGCCCCCTCCGAACCTATTGTTACCTATGAAACACACACTGAGTTTTCTTCTGCGAGGCAAATCTTCGCTGGGAGAGGGCCAACAGAAGCCCAAGAATGGATAGGGAAATGAATGAAACATGAATGGGCGTAACAACAAGTGTTTGTTACGCCCACTTAAAGAGTTTACGTAAGGTTAAAATTAAAGAATTAAATTTTAAAGTTACAAAACTATTTTAACCCATAACTTTCGCAATATTAGGAGTTAAAAGACCGGGTTTGGATTTTTGGAACCAGGAAGAAATTGCCTTTCAGATAAACCTAAGTTATATTTTCACTTAAAATTGTCAAAATTCATTAATTATTGCCTAATTACCACTAATTAGGCCTAACTAGCACATATTAGTGCTCCAAAACCATATTTCATATACCTAGCTACAAATATTTAAGTTTAAATGACCCACCTTCCAACGTACTACCGTATATGTCATTTTTAACTGCAATTTCTGTAATAATTCACTACTTTTTTTGAGTGATACTTTTGACAAACTTTCCTCTTCACTAGTATGAGTTTACTTTGAATGAATTTTGAACCGTTTTCAGATAATAGGAGGCCCGTTAAGGCCTGGGGAAGAGTAACGACTCCTCCGTTAGTGGATCAAAGGCTATAGTTGGGGCCTATTACTGACCCGGGAGTGGTAACGACCTCTCCGTTAATTGTTAGCCCTGATCGCTCCTTATTAGCTCATATCACGCTAGGTTCTTATCCTATTCTGGCACTACCGATGCAGATTATAACGCTATTTTTTAACCTTATTCCTTGCTCCTAGATTCTACTGAGTTCCTATTCTCTTCTTGCGCTGTTCATTCGTGTTCTAACACCACTATAAACCTAGTTTCTTAACCACGCTAAAACCTATGTCCCGTTTGGTAAGATTATTAGTGATTTGGGTTATTTGAACCGACTGGCAACTCTGGTATTCACAAGAACAATAGACGATTACAAAGATTGCTTGGACGTTCACACACTATATTCTAGGTTCTGAATAACTGATTCCAAAAGCAACAACGATAACAATTCAAGTTCCGATCGCAATTCATGATTTTCATGAGTTTTTCTTAACTTTTAGGCTTTTACTTCATCCGTAACATTACATATGTCCTGAGAAAAAGTTATGCAAGTGATTAGCACAATACGGCAGTCCTTGTAATCACATAATAATGGCATAAAATTCCCATAGCTGATTGGTCCAAATTCAAAAATCCAGCGTTTTCATTGGCCAATTCTTGGTAATGCTAATTGCTAACCATGTGCTAAGCAACTGCTAAACTGATGATCTATTAATCACTTTCTAATCAGATGTGGTGCAACGGAGTTGTTGTTAAGCAAGTGCTCAAGATGAGTACTTGTTTAGCTGATCATTTGGTCTTCGGATTAGCAAGTGCTCAGCAAATAGTTAATCATATTTGGTGCAAACGGCCGTTAGAAGATTACAACGCGACGAATAATCGACCTCGATAAGACCTTCAAATTGACACCCTTAGTTTAATTTTACGACTAGCGTAGCTCAAGAAATGGCGGATTATTTGGTTTCTGCAAAATGACATGTTTTCAACGTCAAAATAAGAAAATCAGTAATATCTCACTATAGAGAAAAGCTAGAAAGGTGCTTCAAAAGGCAAAAATGTAGAGCTCAACACGATCTTTCGAATGAATATAATTATAGCTGTGCAGCTTCTGTCTACTTGTCAAAAATTGGCAAAAATCACCCTGAACGGAGACATCGAAGCCTTGAAGCGGGATTAGAATGCTAAAAGAACTATTTTGGAAAGTTTCATCAAATTTCATTTTGATTTGAACCGTCAGCCAATAATATGTGCCCAAAAGGAATCACCACCTTAAACCAAAACTAAACCATAAACCTTACGCCGTAAACAATACACCATAGACCTGAAGCAAGAGTGCATAATTGCACTATACGTAAGAAGAAAAGTAAGCCACAAGAGGGCTCCTCCTCTTGGCATTGCGCAACTGTGCTCTGACCACAATACGCGAATGTTCCCCTGTTTGGTGGGGGGGGCGACAATCATACCCCCTCTCTGTTTGGTGGGGGAGGGTAGCAAAAAGAGGTCTCTGCTTGGAGGGGGAGGCAGCCAAAAGCCCAAAAGGGGTCCCCGTTTGGTGGGGGCGTAGGCAGAAGAGGGTCCCCGTTTGGAGGGGGGGGGGGGGCAAGTTAGGCTAAAGATTGGCTTAATCTAACTGGCTGTTGGCGCCCCCCCCCAAACGGGGACCCCTTTTGCACACCCCCACACCAAACGGGGATCCCTTACAAATATTACCGTAATCCTACCCCCCCCACCAAACGGGGAGGGGGTATGCTTTGTCGATTTGGTCGACCCCCCACAACAAACGAGAACATTCGCGTATTGTGGTCGGAGCACCGTTACGCAATGCCAAGAAGAGAAGCCCTCTATTGGCTTACTCTTCTTCTTATATATAATGCAATTATGCACTCTTGCCTTTAAGCCTTAAACCTTAAAATTTGTGCGATGCATCCTGTGCTAGACAGGCCCGAAGCCCGTAGCCCATTTCAAGGACCTCCTCGACCAGGAAGTTTTCACTATATCACCAAACAAGAAGAGCTTAGAGCACTAGTTTACAACCATACAGAGGAACTATAATTTTTCTGCAAAATTGTAAGCTTTATTTATAGGTAAATACAATAAGTAAGTTCCAGAAAATTATTCAATACAAACGGGAAAGTCTGCTTCAGTTAAGCTATTTTGAGGGAAATGCGATTCTCCGCGCTACGATGCAATCGGCTTGAAAGGAAACGTTCTCGTAGATCTACTTGGGCTAGGATACCTCTGTATTTACAAGATATGCAAGCTAGAGTTCCTACACATCACCTAGATTACATTAAGCAATTGTTAAAGTTACTAAAGTAATTTGGAGTGGATTACATTTAGCAAAGTAGGTTTGTAACATCATCCCTCCTGGAAAAGATTTAATAAGTAATTAAGTAAGTAATTAAAGTAATAAAGTAAGTGAAGTTCCCATTCCAACTCCGTATGAGCGGACCTAAAGGATGTCCACAAGCGCCGCACAGATGTACCACAATCTTACCACAAAAGAGTAAGCTCAAGAACTTCAAAAGTAGATCGATTGGTAGCTATTAGTTGTCCAATGCAGGCAAATTCGAAAGAAATGGTTAGATGTTTCAACTTGAACGCAAACTTGATAGCGAATTAGACTCCAATTTCGAAAAACAAAATTACGTCAGTTCGATACATAAAAAACGAAACCCACAATAAGAAAGAAGTACACTTAAGCCAGTATTGAAGAACCCCATACAAACACTTCAAACTTATCTATTCATCCCATGGCGAAAAATGATTGGGTACGAATACAAACACAAAACTACAACTAAATTCTGATAACGCCAAAGTGATACAAAAACAGTACAAAATCAAAACTCAGCACGCAAAAAACAGAGGGAAAAGTGAAAACAAACAAATAGTACCAACAAGAAGTAAAGGCAGTTATATAAAGCACAGATAGTATGCCTTAGCTGTTGAGCAATTAAGCACAGCACACAAGGAATGCTCTCGGAGATTCACCATAGCTGCATAGCTGAAAAAGATAAACATTCACAACTAAATTAAGTGGTTCACAAAAGTGCCAAAGTTATAAAAATCATAATGAAAATCAAATCAAATCAAATAATTAAAATAACACTGATTAATGCTCTAAAAATACACGTAACTATCGGAATATAAAATCATCCAAATTGACTATGCACTATCAATACTATTAAACACTACCAATTACAGCAAGCCAATTACTTAGAACCAATCTAAAATACGCTTTTGATCAAAAATGATCATTGTAATGTGGTGCATTTTTACCATAGCCAATTTCTAGCTGTAATTTGCATTCGTTTTCTTATGACCATTTTACGTCTAAACGTTTTTGACCTGTCACTAAACGATTCTGTTTATCCACTAGATCTAATGGTCCATCGACCATGAAATATAATAAAAGGTTCATATACATACACCCGGTGAAATTCTTTCCCGAATTACTAAATAAAGAAACTGACTTTAGATCTAACAATCGTTTCCAGTTCCCATAGATGGATGCCGCTGGTAGATTTTGCAAAGGATTTATCGCAATTATTCGAAATGAAACTCCTCAATTCAGATTCCTGATAGAACTTCTCAATAACCGTCTGATATCCTAAATATGGTCGATAACTGCTTTCCAAAATCTTTGTAAGTGCGGATAGCTGGACAAAAACTTTGTCTGCTCCCGTCTCAATTTGCGCTTCGTTCAAACTTAGCTGTCTGCTTTTGACCCGTTTGGCTAAATGCGGTTAACCCAAAAGATCACACTTGTTGTACTGGTACCCTGTTCCACCACAACGAAACCGAAAGTTATCATCCAAGAGGTTATTCCTCCTTCTGTGACATACATAAAACGATCTAGTGAAACGTATCGAAGGAATGGTTCAAGATGCAAGGGTTCCTTCTACGTATGTTTCGAAAAGGGATTCTCCATTTCAGGATAACCAGAAATGATGCGGTTCTCAATGAGCATTGCATAAGCATCTCTGATAGCACAATAGTCACAAAGCGAAATGATCGCAATTCCAATGAGTTCCAACCAATTCCACATTGAGCGTTTATAGCTTCTCAGTATATAGTGGCCAATTCCGAATTTCTGGAAGAATTTCAAAATATACTGCTGTAATCGCTCCATCTAGAGACTGCCCTTATACCCACAAACTGCAATTTGGAATGCTCCTATTACCCTGTTCATCCTTCATAGCTGGAAAATATAGTTTAACTGTGAATTCATGGAATACATCACAAGTATGGGAATGTTCCGGTTCACGGATGTTCAAGTCACGTTCACAATGTTCCCAAGTTGGATTCTTTCGCATGAAAATAACTAACTGACTAACTGGTAATTCAATAATACCTTCAGATTCTATATAAAGCACATTCTGAAAATCTGTTCTAAAAGCGTGCAAGCATGGATGAATGACCTTTACATCAGTTAGCACGTCACTTGAAACTTTGTCAGAACAATTTTTTCCCAAGTTTTTCAGTGAAGTTTGTCTTCGAAAATGACATGACAAAAAATTCGAAAAAATCGTCCAAAAAGTCGTCAAATAGAAAAAGAAAAATCAAGCCTAAATAAAAGTAAACAAAAAATCCAAATCGTCGGCAAAATAGTTGCAAAACCAAGAATAGCAGGGGGAGTGGGGCTACAAAATTGCCTAAAATCACTTTTGTGAGTCTAAACGAAACGAAGCTTTACTTAGAACGTCGTTTTACGTCTAGGCTCACCGTTTATTTGAAGCAATTCCACCTGATATTACGATAAATCGCTGAGGATGGGTCCAGAAAAGCCAAATTTCACAAAATTTATCAGACATAGTCACAAAGTCAGCGCTAATGCAACATGAACTCACGTTCTATAGCCAAGCTTACGCTTAGTTTCGAATCAAATCACTGTTTTTCACAAAATTTTAGCTTGGGGTGGACTGTGTGGGGGATGAAAATTGTTTGTCTAATTTTGTCAAAACTTAGAAATTTTCACCTTGCGGTCACTCAAAACATTTTAACCGGTGGGGGTTGGGATCCTGTCTTAAATTCCCAAAATTTACTGCTAATAAAGTTATTGGGCTGTTCCAATATCGCAGTAGCTGTTTCAATACCGTCCCCCAACTCAACACTTTTGGGTAGAATGGTTGATGGGTAAAACAAATCCGCCGATCGACTTTTAGAACTTCTCGTGGTTGTTGCTTTTGGCAGTTGCACCTTACACAATAGAAGAATTCAAACGCCTTCGAACTTAAACAAAAAGCATTTTAAAAGATTCTCCTAATTTTAGCGATTCTAAAAATACAAAGCTTTTTCAATACATCACAAAATTTAACTCAAAAATCGTTTTTGAAAAATCGCAAATTTTCACACTTTTGAATTCAGCAGACCGAACAGCTTCACAGTCTCACAGTCGCCAAATGTTAACTACCGGTTTATTGTCCAATAACTAAACCGAATCGAAACCGACTAAAGCGAATCGCAAGCAGGTTCTACGTCTACATTGATCAAATGTTAAAATTACTGAAGTAGTTTGTGGGGGATTACACCTAGTAAGGTAGGTCTGGGACACAGTCATGTATGTCATGTATGTCATGTATGCTGGGTATCGGTTAAGAGTCGTACTTTTAGTTGAAAATAGGAATAGCTACGTCCATATTCTATGTTCTTAACAGTTTTCTAAAAAAGGATTTTGAGCACTGCCGAGGATTTGGTTCAGTTGCGATTCTCTAATTTATAAGTTTTACACTTGACCCGAAAGAGAATAATTTTTGATTTGTCATTTTGATCTTTTCAAATCCTAAGTCCACACCAGTATGTATGTAGAAATTTGTCTCTAACAATGAGCAAAAATTTCCTGGTTCATGCTTTACTGCCTTATGTTAAGTTTTTAAGTATTATATGTTCCTACTTGAATGCTAAACATTGACGCTGTCCGAAGAAGTCGTGCTAGCCCCCAGGCATTTCCTCTAAAACAATGACGAGTCACTTATGACAGATAAGTGAGAATTATAAGAATAATGAAAATTAATTAAAAATGAGTCTTCTAAACACAAAAATTTTCTCACAATTAAGCGGACTCAACAACAACAACATCAATTACCTTAGCAACTACTACACCAGCAGCGACAACGGCAACAACTACTACCACTGCTACTACTACTACTACTAGTACTACTACTACTACTACCACAACTACTACCACAACCACATCTACCGCAACTACCACTTCTACAACTAGTAGTACTACCACTCCAACCACAACTACCGCAATTAGTTCTACCACTACTGGTACTGCTACTACTACTCCCACTACTACTACTACTACAACTACTACCACTTCTACTACTACAACTACTACTACTACTACTACTACTACTACTACTACTACTACTACTACAACTACTACTACCACCACCACCACCACCACCACCACCACCACAACTGCCGCAACTACCATTACAACTACTAGTAGTAGTAGCACTACCACCGCAACCACAGCTGCCGCAACCAGTTCTACCACTACTGGTACTACTACTACCACTACTATTCCTACTACTACTACTACTACTACTACTACTACTACTACTACTACTACTACTACTACTACTACTACCACCACCACCACCACCACCACCACCACCACTAGTAGTAGTAGCACTACCACCGCAACCACAGCTGCCGCAACCAGTTCTACCACTACTGGTACTACTACTACTACCACTACTATTCCTACTACTTCTTCTTCTTCTACTACTACTACTACTACTACTACTAGTACTACTACTACTACTACTACTACTACTACTACTACTACTACTACTACTACTACTACTACTACTACAGCTACTACTACTACTACAACTACAGCCACAACTACCGCAAATAGTTCTACCACTTCTGGTACTACTACTACTCCCACCACTACTACTAGTACTACTACAACTACTACTACTACTACTACTACTACTACTACTACTACTACTACTACTACTACTACTACTACTGGTGCTGCTACTACTACTACTACTACTACTACTACTACTACTACTACCACTACTACTACTACCACAACCTCCACCACAACTGCCGCAACTACCACTACTACTAGTAGTAGTAGCACTACCACCGCAACCACAACTACCGCAACTAGTTCTACCACCACTGGTACTACTACTACCACTACTACTACTGATACTACTACCACTACTACTACTGCTGCTACTACTGCTACTACCACGTCCACTAGCACCACTACCGTAGCTACTACTACTGGTACCACAGTGACTACAACTACTACCGCGACAACTACTACTGTCACTACTACTATTACTGCTTGTTCTACTGCTACTACTACTACCACTACTACTACCACAACCACGACTATCACAACCACGACTATCACAACCACGGCTACCACAACCACAACTACCCCAACTACCACAACTACAACTGCTACAACTACCACTACTGGTTCTACTACAACTACAACAACAACGACAACTACTACTACTAATATTGCTCATGCTACTACTACTACTACTACTACTACTACTACTACTACTACTACTACTACTACTACTACTACTGCCACGGTAACGACTGCTGCTTCTACTATCACTACTACTACAACAACCACTACCACCGCAACGACAACTACCGCAACTACCACTTCTACAACTAGTAGTACTACCACCACAACCACAACTACCGGAATTAGTTCTACCGCCACTGGTGCTACTTCTACTATTCCCACTACTACTACTACAACTACTACCACTTCTACTACTATTAGTAATACTGCTACTGCTACTGCTGCTGCTGCTACTACTACCACACCATCACCTTATCTGTCTACCACAGCAGTGATGTCAACATCTTCGTTATCTACTTCATTATCAACATTATTGTCATCCCTACCACCATCATACTCCTCCTCGTCCTTCTCCTTCACCTCCTCCTTCTCATCATCATTATCATTGTCATCATTATCATCATCGTCATCATCATCATCATCATCATCATCACCATCATTATCATCATCACCACCACCATCACCAGCATCATCATCATCATCATCAACATCGTCGTTGTCGTCATCTTTGTCACCATCATCATCACCACCACCAACACCATCAATGATACCATCATCATCTTTATTTGTAGCTAAATTACCATCAGCATCGACGTCAGCTGCGTCGTCATCGTCATCACCATCATCGCTGTCTTTGTCAGCATCTTTTCCGTCATCACCACTATCATCATCATCGTCAGTCTTGTTGTCATCATCATCATCATCATCATCATCATCATCATCATCATCCTCATCATCATCATCACCTCCACAACCAAATTCATCAACACCATTAGCGTCATCAACATCATCTTTAACATCCTCATCATCGCCATTATCATCATCGTCCTCATCATCATCACCTCCACAACCAACATCATCATCACCATCAGCCTCATTATTAACACCATGTCAAACATCCCCATCATCATCATCATCATCATCATCACTCCCAACATTATCGTCATCATCATCATCATCATCAACAGCAGCAGCCGGATTATCCTCACCACCAGCATCACTGGCATCACTATCACCTTCTTCCTCATCATCATCATCATCATCAACGTTATCATCAATAGCATTATCCCCACCACCAGCACCACCAGCATCACCAAAACTATCATCATCATCATCATCAACATCATCATCCTTAACATCACAATCAATGTCATTATCTTCACATACACCATTAATGTCATCATCATTGTCATCAGAATCTTTATCATCTTTATTATCGACATCATCGTTATTATTATCGTCATGGTCATCGACATCGCCATCGTTATCACCATTAACATCGTCAATTTCAACATTAACGTCATCATCACCATTGACATCAATACCATTAGTTTTGCAATTCTCATCATTATCGTTATCCTCATCATCATTGTCATCCCAATCATCATTATCTACTACATCATCATTGTCATCGTTTTTGCCATCGACATCGTCATTGTCATCATTATTATTATCATCACGTTCATCGTCAATATCATCGCCATTAACATTTGCATTAATATCATTGTCTTCCATATCGTCGTTGTCATCATCATCAGCAGCATTATCAGCATTATCATCACAATCATCACTATCATCGTCAGCATCATCATGGGCATCGACATCTCATACATTGCCCTCAACAACAACAACAACAACATTGTCATCATTGTCATCATTGTCGTTATCGTCCTTTTACTCTTTGTATTCCTCAGTGTTGACACCTTCATTACCGCTATATTCATTTATATCACACTCTACATCTTTGTCAAAATTATTAGTTCAATCGTCGGCGTCGTCGTCATTGTCGTCAGCGTCATTGTTTTCTGCACCGTTATCAACAATAACAATCCCATTCCTGTCGGCTTCTCCTTCTTCTTTAACGTCTATGTCGAAGTCATTGTTGTTGTTGCCGTCCTCGTTTTCATCAACGCCGTTGCTATTTTCGTGGCTGTTGACCTATGCAAATTCAATGTCATCACAAGAACTTGAGATGTTGACAACAACAACCGCACTATCAATCAGAAAGTTTCCATCACTGCAGCCATTGGCATCGCCGTCTTTATTGTTATTATCATTGGCAGAAACATTAACTTCATCAGAGTCAACTTCCTCTACAGTATTCTGGTCATCATCTTTATCACGCATCGCTATTGCGAATTGGAGATCGCTATTTTTGACGGTTTCATCAGTAGTATCAGTACAATCCTCATCAACATTAAAATCTGTACATTTAACAACAACAGCAACAAAAGCAGAAAAAGTAACATCATCCGTATTATATCAAGAGCTATCAATATCACCAGGAAGGTTTACATCTTCGTCAAAAATACAAAGTGTTCAGGATGAAACTCAAACGCGAAGAACTCTAGCAGACGTTGAGATTATAAGTTTATCTATCCAGGCAGCCGAATTGGATATGCAAATTGATGCTTTCACACAACTACCTTCCAAGTTGAATGACCTGATCCCAAAACCTGGACTGCTGGAGGAGAAGTTAAACTGCACTATGGGTGAGAGATAGTATTTAAAGTTTGAACGTCTTCGAATAAAGATAGCTGACAACTAACTCTTGTGCTATGCTCAAAGTAGAGGCATAGTATAATATACTGAGGAATCAAATGCTCAACGCAAGGTAGTTGCCTTTATAAGACATTACAAGACAACACAAGCGTGTTGCTCACTAAGTAAACAGAACATTTGTATGCAAATTTACATACAAATGTATTTTCTAAAACAGCATTCGCTGTAGACATAATATTTGCAATCGCTGCTGTGAATAAATGATAAGTCTTCGTTAAGTTCCAGGTGTGTATTTTATTATAGTTAATTGTGTTCAGAACCAACAAGCTGAGGGTATGGATTCCAATGACTTTATTTTCAATGATCCTGACCGGATAGTAGCAATCGTACGAGGAGAATGGGAAACCTACAGCCAAACAACTGAAATCCAGGAAAACGTATCACATAGTCCAACCTTTGGGAATAAGCTGTCAAGCAAGGTTAAAGAATAATTAGTTACAACCAATGGCATAGCTTTGTAATGTAACTGCTGTATTTATAAGCCGAATCATTACAGCTATATATAGTATTATATATATATATATATATATATATATATATATATATATATATATATATATATATATATATATATATATATATATATATATATATATATATATATATATATACTAGTTACAACACCATTAGCAAATTGAAGTGGTACTTGCATTCAGTTTGTTTTTGTGGTTAAGTTGTACTCTAATTGTTGTTAATTTGTTTTAGTGGGACAAGCCGGTTGAACCAGAACCCTCAATATCAGTTGACCGTTTCGCGGCAACCATCAGAAGTCAGGAATTAGTGAGTCTACTGTCACCGAGGGTGCCAAAAGAAGCATTAATTGATGCTGGATATTCTCTTGAAAGTTTGTTCAAATTATGTCTGTTTGGACAAGAAGATACCTGCAAAAGGTTATCCTAGCTTATTATTTATGGATTCCTACTACTTAAATCCTTAACGCGAACACACCAGCAAAAAGTGCCAAGGGTATTGCTTAGATTGATTGCACTCATCAATATAATCTACACAATTTAGAGCTGTCTAGAACCAGCAGCTTCTGCGCAACCTTCTGATAAAGTATTGTTAAAGAAGGCATGCAATTAGTTTGAAAGGTTATTAATGCATCGACGTGCAAAATGCAATAATTTATGTGATCTGTGATACAGTTGTCGGCTACACTGTTTCCAAAATTCAGGTTGTGCTATCCACAGATTATTTGGGCACATTTGATGCAAATTCTAATCTTGAGTGGCTTGTCTTGTATTCTGTTGCGTTATAAAAACTTGTTTTGAACATACAAACTCGTTTTAAAGAATTCTGACACGCATTTTCATTGTTTATTAGCTCAAACATTTATAAGTGTATGCTGATAAGTTTTCGTTTGTTGCTGCAACTCCAAGATTCGTATTGTGGCAGTCGCTTGTGCTCCTCGGTTATTCTTTATGCAAAGACTTAGCTTTGAAAGGCACAGCAGCAAAAGTCTTTCCTTGAGTTGAAGCCTACAAAAAATTCTTCGTGAACCGCAGAACGCAAACTAACTTCTTTATCCGGAGCCATGTCTAGGCGAACACGTTTTCCTTAGTTGATTGAATTTCGAGCCAAAATTAGCTTTGGTAGCTGTTTCTACTCTGGAACTAATTTGATAAAGCGTTGTGTTGCGTCCGTCACACCTCCGTCCGTTCGTCCGTCGTTGCGTCCGTCACAAAGCCCAGCAGGCTTTTAGGATCGGCAAAACATCCAACAACACAAGGTATTGGTACAATTGTCGCATCGCCCTCCTGTAGGGGTTCGGAAGTATTTATCAATAGTCTTAAAAACAGTTTCCCACATCCAAAATTAGTTTTGCACGAGAAACATCCATGCAAAACAATTTTTTCACGATTTCGGGTTTTGTACGCCACATATATATT
The DNA here is from genome assembly GCA_030248195.1 of Trissonchulus latispiculum. Classification (NCBI taxonomy): domain Eukaryota; kingdom Metazoa; phylum Nematoda; class Enoplea; order Enoplida; family Ironidae; genus Trissonchulus; species Trissonchulus latispiculum. The sequence continues at coordinate 13,054 of JASAND010031406.1, forward strand.
ACTAAATCACCAGTTGCTTTTAAAGGTTATTTAACAATTCAATCTTGGACGCTACTTATGGTAACTGTTATGTATTTCATGGGAGAAATCATACAACTAATCGGAGCAGTAGTGGAATGACGAAAGGTTGGGTTGCTGTTTTTGAAGATGAAATAATCAGCTTAGAATTCGCCCTTACATTTGTCTAGTCTCCAAGTTTATGCTTCTGCATATAATAAAATCTAATATAATATAATGTATTAAGGATACAACCACGTTCATCATACCCTTAGAACCTTCTTATATATATACAAGAACACAAGATTGTGTTCTATGGTTATCTTATAATTTTGCTTTCATTGGCATTACAGGTATCAGTGCAATACTAAGTTTACAAGAGGAAACATATTTGCCTTTTACGAGCACTGTTGGTGCCAGAATTAGTATTGTTCCTCCAGACGCCGAGCTGTTCCCTGACGTTGATAGCAAATTCTTGCCACCCGGATTTATTACATACTTTGAACTACATCTGGTAATTCTGCTCCTTTACTTTTCAGTTCATCATAAAGTACAGCACACATTAGAAACCGCTCACTGAATGGGTGATTTTTAATCGTCATTTCAATCTTAGCGGAATCAATGTATAAGAGTTTAACAAATTAAAGTGCATTGTTTATGACAGCTCGGGCAGAGGCATGGTGAACATAGCAGCAGTAATAGCAAGACTACATACCAGATAATTGCATTCCGGCTGACCGATTCTCTGTCGTCAGCTCCAGAGACGTGCCCTGCAGGCTATTAAAAATAAAAAAAATAAAACCAAAAATGAAGTTAGAGAAGTTTTCAACACAAGCCCCAGCACAGATGTGTATGCAACACGTGTTGTTCAACCACCGTTACTTTATGGGTTGAAGCTAGAAAGCACAAAGATTACGTTTGCCTAAAATATGCCTACGTCGAAGGCAGCAATCAGATTTCTGCCGGGGCCAGCTTATTGTATACCAAGTATGTGCCCTTGAGCTGATAACAGTCTTGAGTTGTCATTCTGTACCTATATAGATATCATCTTTCGGTAGCAGTCTGGTTTAGTCACACAAAATACCCATTGATGTAGTAACTTTTTGTCAAGGTTGTTTTCTTTGGCTAATCCTTTCACCTGAACCAATTCTGTAACTTAGCCTAATTTAACAATTTAATCCAGCTAAACTTTTTAATGCTTAGAGCAAACTGAAATTGCTTCCTTCAGGAGGGTCAAGGAAATGTAACTCTGAAGCATCGGCTCAATGGTATCGACTTGAGGTAAGTAGAACAGAATTTCATCGCTGAACCGATAAGATTGGCTAAATGCGATTAATTAATTAATTAATCAATAATCTTTTAAGAGAGCAGTTTTTGTTTAATTTCAGTGCATATTTTAGTCGTGTGAACGAGAGAAGACTCAGGAAATTTACAACCTTACCTGCGGATGTGGACATCCTAAGCTTCCACTGGTGGCAAATATACAAGCTTGTATCAGCGACGAAGAAAGTGAATTACTTGCTAATTCAAAGTTGTTTAACAAATCCGACAACTATATTGCATTTCCACGTTTTCTGTGACATGAACTAACATTAGTTTATGAGATACTAGGAATGCTGAACTATTATTGACTTTCTTCAATTCGTTCTTTTCATGCATCTTCCTTCTTATATCAGGGTGGGCTCCAAGGAACGTAGAATTGAAAGTGGTCTTTTTAATTTGAGTCCGTGTGCTAAATTACTATGTCCTATAGCCCAGATTTTAAACCGCGGTGCTATGGGAGTGTTACGTTTTTAAAGATCCAAAAAACATTTCAATTATGCTTTCGATTTAGAGTTTGATAACCGAGGTTTTTTAGCCGAAGGTAACTAAATTTGAGAATTCGCTAGAATCGTTTGCTTTCGTCAGCTAAATATGTGAAAAATTAGTGAAGTTCCATAAATATCACCTAATATATCCGTTTTTGTTCGATTGCAGCAAACCTTTCTTATGAATTTGAGGCAATTCACATATAAGCTGTGCCACAAGTTAACTGTATATTGTTGTTGTTTAGTAAACTGCCTGCTAAACCAGCACAACTTAACATGGACTGCCCTTGACAATATTTGCCTGGAACCTTGCGTGTAAAAGTGTTTTATTTGATTTTCCCAAACAGCTAGCTTAATTTAATCAAATTAGTTACAGGTTTTATTTGACTTGGATTATATTTTAATTGGAATACAAATTTGAGGTTAACTGCCGGATTCAAAGTAAAATTTAAATACTCTTACCACAGTCTGCAGCTCTGAAATCCTGCGATCAAAAATATTTCACTAGTGCAGACTCCAGGATTGCTCTTTCGTTTTTATTAAGAAATGCAATATTTTAAAAGTTTCGTCAGTTTCTGAAAACTCTGACGATGCCTGCTTTTTGTGCATAATATATTTGTGTCTTAACACTTTCTTTGCTAATATTACTTGGTCAACTTTCGCCACGTGAGCTCGCCGGATTGCCCACCCAACCCTCAAATTTATTTTCCAAATTTCCCAGGGAAAACATAGGACTAAAGGTATGCTGTGTTCAAAGTTAAGCTAACTTCAGCTAAAACCTCTACTTCCTTTGCTCGGTATCATTCTGAAAGGATGGTTGGCTTTGTTGAGCTCGGCTTTATAGCGTTATGCATTACCTTGTGAACATCTTTTTTATATTGCCTACCAGTAATGGAACCCGGTTACTTATTCCTGTGACCCGCTCTTCGAAAATGTTCCAAAATCCTAAGAATACGTGCTAGCCAATTCCACTGCATGACAGTATTGTCATCAATGCGATTGACTAAAGCTTATTAAAACCTATTTCTCATTTGGCTTAACGGATTAATCATTACCGTTTTCATTGCGGATTTTATAGCAGTTATTTAGAATACCACGCCGCCTACATTATAGCGCGATCCGTTGTGCACTCTTATTTAGTGTGAAGCAAGGATAAGATAATTGTATTAAACCTGCTACTGCAGCTCAAAGCCAATAAGTAGTGTCACTGTCTGGGCTTTTTAAGGCAAAATACGTGGAGTAGGGGAAAAGGGGGGGCGCCCCCCTAACAGTGGGAGTGAGGTCGAAAAGTGGGAGGATAAAAGATAAATAGCCTGTTTCCACATATACTACAATACCTAAGCTAAAAAGTGCTCACAATTGTTGACAGTTTTCACCGAAAATCCTCAAAATTTGGCAATTTCGAGGCACCTTAGGGTGAGTGGGGGAAGCTCAAAACACTAGGGAGGGGAACGAGTGGAGGAAGGGGTCGAGTGGGGGGGCCCAAAAAGTGGGGGGCTCCCCCACCCCTTCCCCAGTAAAATATCTGTGTTAACCAGTTTTGGACACAAACTCGCCCCAAACTCAGCGCTCAGCTTACAATACATGAACAATTACGGTAAACGAAGGTGCGACCATTATGTCCATAACTTGATCCTTTATCTCTAATCCGTCCTATAGCGTTATCCAAAACATCTGCTAATTAGTCCTGTAAGCTTGACACAAAGTTTTTAAAACCTTCGGTAGAATTAACGATTGTGAACATGCTCAATAGTGGAACCTGATAAATTTGCTCTGTCATTTCTGTGCATTGAACATTCCTCAAATAATAACTCGCCCTCAATTCACTGTGACTTGCTGTTTATTTGAATACAGATCACACGAATATGGGATTATTGCTACCACTTCTAAAATCTCCAACAGATCTCCTCAGGTAACGCATGTAGTGTAAAGTAAGCTTTGTATTACTAGTATAGCCACCTAGATATTTGAGTTGACCTTTTGTAACTTGAATGATGTTTACGGCTTTCAGAAACTTCGAGAACAGCCAATTTCTGAGTTTGCCCCCAGCTTGAACTTTTCATAAATCTTTGTCGAAACAATTTACATACTGGCGACGCGTTGAGCTTCAGACTCAGACTCTTATTATTTTGGGGACCTTGATTAAATTAATCGGGAAGTAGATACTCTTTTATTCAGACCAAGATTTAGTGCTGCCTGCGACTGTTGCATCATCACTTTCCTCATTTCATACACTACACTACGTCCGTCGTGCTGATAGACATCTATACATTTTTGGACCAAATTTATTTTTATTTATGTATCAATATCGACTATATTTGATATTGGAGATGGAAATCTGCTGAACTACATTTCAGTCAATGTATTTCTACAATCCTAGCATTTAATGTGTGTTTGCTAACTTCAGGTACCAAACTGCAGTCCAGCAGATTACGACTGTAGAAAGTTTACAAGGTGAAGTTTACCTTAGTATCGTTTTTGGGTGCTGTCACTTTTAAGTTCTACAAACGCAACGGAGAAGCACGACTAAAATCTATTAGCACACAATTATCCGAGTGTAATTTAAAGACAAGATTTTTGAAAGCAACAGTAACCGAAGCGTTCAATAAGACACAAAACAATAACCAATACACACGGTAGTTTATCCATAACTAGCAACTGAGAAAGTAGTTTAGATAATGTGAGTATAAAGCGTCATGAAGTACGACAAAATATAAAAAATTCCATAAAAAAGCAAATGACACAGTGTATACATGAAAAATCCACAAAACAACACAAGCAGTAATTTTATATTGTTCGTAAAATAATAGGCTGGCGCAGAACATTTCTGTTGTCGGAGGCCTAACGTGACTTCTGTTAACTATTATTTTTGTTCGTTTCAGCGAAAACCTAGCAGGATTTTACATTTATTTTCCCGACGTGTCGATAATCTTGCAAAAAGAACAGTCAGGCGCTCCGGTAAGAGCACTACTTAA
>JASAND010031407.1:0-17834 GCA_030248195.1 Trissonchulus latispiculum
AATTTATTCAATAAAGATTAGAGGTTCATGCTGGAGTGTGTAATAAGTCTGATTCTAACCCTACTTAATCGCTAACCTACTTAAACTAAACGGCACGACCCTAATTTTACACGGATTTACTTTACCAAAAATAACAAGAATCCAACTACGTTCAGAAACAAAACTAAGTTCCAAATTCGGAATAATTATACAGGACAAAACTTGAACATTCAGAAAAAACTTGGGCAAGCACCAAGATTAAATTTATAACATTTCCAAAAATAGAACAAACAAACCATAGATCCCAGATTGAGTTGTGGGTGAGACCCCAAAAAGCCCCCAAAATTGACGCCCCGTCAAAGCCGGAATCAGCACTAATAATTATGGCGCCCAAAGAACCGCCAGTCGTTAGAAAATTTGAAACTAGAATGAATGAAAGTGTGATCAAAATGGCGGTGAAGATGTATTAGCTATGTACGGCCTTGGACCGCACACAGCAGTCAAATTTAGATTAATTTTAATGAAGTTAGCACTCACTTTTGAATAATTTAGGGTGAAATCAAGGAAATATTTTACACTAGTTTCAGTGCCTGAAACATCACTGATATGAATTTGTAGAAAACATGAGATATCAACGATACTATAGTGGCCTGTGGCCATATTGAGCCCCTTAATCCTTAAGGTATTGGTTTGGATTCGGGTAGCGACTCTAACGTAGAAGCAAACCCATTCATGGGAGGCTTAATATTTTTCAGCATTTTAACTTCAGGCATGGTTTCTTAGTATATTTTGCTAAAGTTTAATTATAAGTTTTATCTTGAGCTATTATTAAGACATTAAGGAATACTTAGGTAGCTTGGTCTTGGTCTTTGTTACGCCTTTCTATTAGTGATGTTTCAGTCACTGAAACTGAAACTGAAACTATTTTGAGAAGAGACCTGAAACTGAAACCGTTTTCGGCAGCCAACTGAAACTGAAACTGAAACTATATTGGGTAAAAGACTGAAACTAGTTTCAGTCTTTCCTTAAATCTTGAAATTTTTAAGGTTTTGAGCTTCGATTCTGTTAACATTGCTGTAAGATAGGCTGAATAAACATTAAATTGTGCTTTATATCAACTCAGAGAGCTGGAAACTGTTCTTTTCAAAGCGAACTGAAACTGAAACTCCGACTGAAATTAAAACTGAAACTGAAATTGTTTTACTTTGCCGACTGAAACTGAAACTATTTTGGTCCGCCGACTGAAACTGAAACTGAAACTGAAATTATTTCGAACCACCGACTGAAACTGAAACTGAAACTAAAATCGGCTACTGAAACAACACTACTTTCTATACTTCTATTTCTATTTTCTTCTTATTCTACATCTATTTTCTATAGAAAGTTCTCAAAAAACTGCTCAAATTGCATGTTGCACTCAAGTTCCATCTAACTAAACTTCACATATAAGTGCAAGTTTCTGGATGAGCTGCTTAATTTGATACTACTTTTAGATTGCATAATTTACAGTTTATTTTTAAGCATACCTGCAAAGTTGGTCCGGTTTGACAGGCTCAACTTCCCGTTTTGTACAAGTTGTAACCTAATTTTTAAGAAAGGTGCAAAGTTTTACAGCTGATAACTCGTGATTGATTGCAAAAGTTTAGACAAGTTTTTGCTGAAGTACAGTGTTTGTACAGTGTTAAGTTGCTTGTAGTTCCAGGTGATGTTTCGCCTAGAAATTCTTACACATTTCTCCGTCAATTGTAATTAATTTCTTTCTGTGTGAACTTCAGTGTTTCACACTTTATTAGAAGGGACTATTTTCGGGAGGGGGGTGTGTGTAAGAACAGTTACGGATATGTATTATCAGGGCCCATGCCAAGATAAAAAAGCTAGAACCCCAAGAACCCCATCAGAAAAAAGGTAGTTATCAAAATTTGTTTATGCGTTTGTATCCAACACTCAGTAACTACGGCTACGTCACTACGTTGCGGATCTTTTCCTTCAGACATTTCACGTGCCGTGGTATGTTTAATAAACATTGTTTTGTGTACATCTGTATCTCAGTCATCAAATTTGTAGCATAAAAGGGTGTAATGGGGGCTCCTCCTGGCTTATCTTGGAAATTTAGGCTGAAATTTGTGTGTCTACTACATCCAATATCCACAATATAGGTATCAATCGAAAGCTGACGATAAGGAGAACAGGTTCGTAATAGATTTAAATCCAGACAACGCATACAGTTGTCGGAGTCCCCGGAATCCAGAACCCCCAGAAGCTCCAGCAAACACTTAAAACTAGATAGTAGAGGATCAAATCTCCTGAAGGAATTTAAGAAGCCCCTCAAAAATTTGAAACGAAATATGTGTAGTTACGGATCAAATATCTTCGAAAAGTTAAGAACCCCAAAAACCTCCACCAATAATGAAAGTACACATAGTTAATAGATCAAATCTCTACAAAATTTAAGAACCCTCAGAACCCCAAAAATTTCATAAAAATGAAAGCTTCAAACAAAAACTATTGGCGGATCAGAACGCAGGAAACTGTGATTTTCATGTTGACATAGGCCATTATGAGCATGACATCATCTGTACACTGTCGGCTAACCGACCCCCATAGATTGAACTCCACTGACTCCATCCGAGCAAATTAGTACGAAGTCGAAACGTGAATACACTCATTCGCTGTATGCTTCTGTGTTAAAGATTGAAAACAACCATGCTCTGCTCGCTAACAGCTGACCCCCAACCGTTTCTCCGCGCAAATCAGTACCTGGTCGAAACGAGGATACGCTCACCATTCGCTCTATATTTACATCCTTAGATCGAAAGCACAAGCAGTGTGTGCGGATTATTTGTGTCGGATTCGAGCTTCAGCTCGCATGCATAGCGGGCGAATTTGCTGTTGTTCACTAGGGTCTGCCGTTTGCCATAGGTTCTGCTCTGCTAACACAGAGCATGGCTCCTGACATTCTCTTATGTATTATGTAGTCTTCTTGCAGTGACCAAAACGTGTATACGTTTCCACACCACAGTATTTCTGTACTTAAATTGTGATTTGTGATTTTACAGACAGACTAATTTAAACCTAAATGCGAACCAGATTACTAAATCTATGGCTGCGAAGAATTCATCGAAACTGTTTGACGGTCGAAGGGACGAGTATGTATGTTTCATGTCCTAACTGAACTTATGTACACATAGACTTATGTTATACATAGTTTATTTAATTTAGTTTAATTTACATAATTTATTTGTCATATTAAAGGTGAAATGCTGGAATGAAACTGAGGCTATCAAAAATTTGAAAAAAGTTCAAATCCTTAAGAATTTGTTTTCTACACAAAGAGTTTACTAAATTTTTCATTTTACGAAAATTGTGGAACTAAAGAGAAAATGCCCATAAAAATGGGGAAAACTTTGAAGGTAAAACAATAGATTTTAGATTGGTTACGTCCTTTACCACTTAATTTCCCCTCATTTAATTAAACATATAGGTAAGGGCAGTGTTCACTAGAAACCGTTAGAGCCGCAATCGGAATAATTCTTAGAACTGGAATCGGAACCGGTTTCGAAAATTGGAAACCGTCACCTCCCCATCTCTGCTCCTGAGGTCCGCACTGAGGTTCAGTTCAGCTTATGTTCACGCTACTTCTCAACTACAGCTTTGGTGCAATTTGTGGCTGAATCGGCAGAGCTCTCCTAATTAAAGAATGAAAGAAAGTTGCACACCACCAAGCACTCGAAAAATCGGGCACTTGGCGGGACTCGATCGAACCAGCGGGCCGCGGTCTCCTGCTTAACGCGCAGACGAACTACCAAACGAGCCACAGGTGCTTCAGTGGAATGAGCTGAAACCGGAATTCGAATCCAATGTGTGCAACTTTCAACGCACAAGTGCATTGCACTCGAAAGAGTGCTGGTTCAAATCCCAGACCTCCGTTACTATTTTTCTGGTTCTAAGCACTGCTGACCCGACTCTTATTTTGTTTCAGTTTTGGTGGTATCACAATTGATGCTTCCAATCTAGCCTGTACGTCTGAAGAGTTTCAACTGAATTTGCAGAGTAAGGTTAACTCTAAAGCTAGTTTGATTTTTTTAAGTATCTCATATTTGTTTAATTGAATGTTTTGCTTGGTTTATTTATTTATTTATTTATTTATTTATTTGTTTATTTATTTAATTTATTTATTTATTGAAAGAAAATTAAGTGATTATGTTTTGCTTTGCTTCCAGTATGATTATCTGTGTTGGGCATTGTCAATTGGTCACATTTACATAGGAGCAAAGTTGATTTCCCCCGCAAACTAATTATGCTTTACATAAAAAATAACTAACTTTATTCTTTTATTTTGTCTAATGTTTTCAGATTCTTTGGAAGATTGGAAAACCTCTGGTGTTAAGGGTGTTTGGCTAAAGATTCCAACCACGAAAGCTGATCTCGTTCCCGTAGGCGTGAATGTAGGTGTTTTCGTATGAAATTTTCTATTTTTGTTCCTTAATTTCAAATAAACTTTTTCCATTGTTAAGTCTAACTATTTTTGTCATAGTGTGAAGGGTTGAAATTAGGTTTAAAGACGTTTTTCCTATGTACAGTCAATGTATTTTATTGGTTAGCTAATTACTGGCTTTTAGGCTGGCTTTGACTTTCATCATGCTCAACCGGGTTATGTGATGTTGACCAAATGGATTCCAAATGGCACATCCTCTTCCCTGCCAAACTATCCTTTCACGTCCATTGGTAAGGTTCGACGGTTCGGGATTAACGCAGAATTGGAAAAGTATTCAAATCATTAAATCAATTCAATAAATGCTGTTTTTAGTTTTTTTAGAAAAAGGTAGATACATACCACCTTATTGTATATGCTGAAAATAAACTCTAAAATTTACTATAATTTTTCGCATTGAAATTGTAACATTTTTCTAAATTTTAGGAGTAGGCTCTCTTACGGTTAAGGACGAACAAGTGTTGCTGATTCGAGAACGCTCTGGGCCCTATAAGGGTTGGAAGCTGCCGGGTGGTCTAGCTGATCCTAGTAAGTTTTGTACAAAAAGCGGACTCTGCTGGGAATCGAACTACGCACCTTTCGAGTTGCAGACGAGAGTATTACCATTGCACCACGCAACCCGAGATAATTGCAACTTTCATATCGTTAGTGTTTTTTAATTTTTTGGCTGAAACAGCTAGTTTACGACCAAGTAGTTGTACCATGATTAAACATTTTAATCGTCGGAATTGAGCGAGTTACACGGAAGAAATCTAATTAAATTCAACACTATCCTTTGCATGAAAGAGTTAAAAAAGGAAAGCTAACGCTTGCATGGAGCTAAACTGCATAGTAAAAAAGTATTAATTCTACTAACTCTACTCTACTCGTTCTTGAAAAGACCCTAAAACGTAAGGGTAGCTGCACGTTAGCTACATTAGATATCAAGAGTACATAATGTAACCAGTATCTGTAGTGCTTGTTTTAGATGAAAACCTATTGGACGCCGTCCAGCGCGAAGTTTCGGAAGAAACCGGAATCCAAATCCAATCCCGTGGAATCCTGTTTTTTCGTCACCTCCACGGCTACAAGTATCCCAACTGTTCCGACATCTACCTGGTCTGCCTGAGCGAACCGGCCAATCACAGCAGCGACTCCGATTCGGTACTGCACCCTTGCGATCGGGAGATTGCCGATTGTCGATGGATGCCTGTAAGCAGAGAGAGCTTTCTGTAACTTCTGCCGGAAACTGCTGTTGTCTCCGTAGCTCAGTAGGCAGAGCGTCGCAACGGTAATCTGAAAGTCCTGGGTTCGATTCCCACCTCCTGACTCCTGAAGGTTTCTGGTGGGTCTCAGGTGTTGAAAAGTGACAGTTTCATTTCTTGGCTGTTTCGACGTATTCATGTAGCTCGAAGAGTTGGGTACAACCTGCTCTATTTATTGTAATAGTACCGTAGCCACAATGTGTATTATTCTGTGCATGTCGGCTCCCGCTGGCGAGAGATTAAGTCAACCCAATCCTACTCAAGATCAGGTGTGAAGCTCAGTCGCAAAGGATTGTCTCTAACTCGTGATAATCTCTTCGTTTTGTTGTTGCGGCGCAGGCTCAAGAGTCAAGATAATATGGAGCTAATTTCTAACTCGAGATAATCTTTTTGTTTTGTTCATTCAGGACAGGCTCGAGATCATATGGAGCTAATTGGGAGCTAATCTCGAGCTGATCTCGAACTTAAGATTATCTTGGTTCGGTAAGAACCAGTGTTAGACTATTGAATGATAAAAAACTTAACATTAAATGACTTGTATTTAATTTTAGATATCTAACTTTAGTTTAAAATTAATTTAGTAATATTTTTACAGATTTCCGAAGCCGAATCCATGAAATCGATGGAGGAAATCAGTCCGATAACTCTGCGAGCTTTGTCAAAATACAAGGACTGGCGGAAGGGACAGCATGCGTTGCTCAGTCTAACTGAGGCCGGCTCACGAGGTGGTCGCAGTTTCACTATCTACGAAGCTGACCTTTCTGTGACCTATAGAAATGCCAAAAATGGTCCCAGTTATGCATTATAAAATGTTAATTTGTTTTTGAATTTGAAGGTTCAGAAACGCTTGTTTCGTAGATTGACAATTTTTACATGTTTGTTATACTAGTTGTTTATGTACTTGGAAGTATTAAAAGCAAAAAGCGTATTTGTCAGTTTATTAAGGGAAATCGTTGATTTCTTTCAATTATTAAATTTATTTAATTTTTAAATTCAACTTATCTTTGACTAAATGTAAAAGAACGAAAAGTGAATGTCACTGGAACAGCCTTTCTTTCTTTCTTAATCGACCTTTTTAGCCCGGCCAGCTCAGAGTAGAGCCAATCCGGCATCGTTTGTCGGCCGGGTAACAAAACAGCCGGCTAGCTGACCGAACCTTTCCAATACACCTTGATAGGATTAGTCTTAGCAAAACTACATAATTTACATAAGAGTATGACAGCTGGCATACTCTATGTATTATCAGCTTGACACACCCTGTGCACGCTAACGGCTGACCCCCTCCGCAAATTGGACCCCAGTGACCCCACCCCACGCAAATTGGTACCCACCCAGTCGAAACGGGGGTACGTTCACTCGCTCTATGTTTGTGTGCTATCGCTCGAAAACACAAGCACTACGTGCGCTAGTTTTGTGTCTGTTTTGAGCTTTAGAACACACACATAGCGGGCAAAATTCTTTGAAGTGAGGGTCCAATATGTGGGGGTAGGGGGGTAGGGTTAGCAGTTAGCGTACAGAGGATGTGTCACGCTTATAATACATAGAGTATGCCAGTTGGCATACTCTTATGTATTATGTACTCTTGGTTATAGGTACTTCTAAAGCTTGTAAAGCATGCAGAAAAACCGACCGACCGGCAACACTGGGCAAACAAAGTTTAAGGACAGGTTTTAGCTTGTGCTTAAAGTTCCGTCGCCTAACTAGGTCACATACGCTTATATTTGCTCAAACTCCTTCTGACTGATTGCATTTACCGATATGTACCTACTCCTCTGAATTCCGGCACATTACCGCTCACCACTGGATTTGATATCTTATTTCATTTAGTAAGAGTGAGCTCCCCACCAACCAGTACAGCGAAATTAACTAATCCTCAACCATTTCTGTTACTAAACTTAGATCCTGTCATGTCTTTTCATTTTTAGTTACTCCAGAGGATTATGCGTGGTCGACTTCAGACTCTCTTGCGATCAACCGTTAATGCAACTGGCATCGAACTTTCTAGAAACCCCCCTTCTTTTTGGGATATCTTAATCTCTCCTTAGACTCTAGTGTCAGGGAAAAGCGTGTGCTTTTGGCAGAATGAGGGGGCTTTGAAGAATAGGCTTATGTTGTCATTTACAGGAGGGAACCTAGCGCCGAGAAATAGCGAGATACAGTTGTGCCTCGCTTTTCGGGGGATAAGCCTTTGCATCTGTTTCTGACATCAGCTGTCAGACAGTTATAGTATATAAATGGACGGTTTCTGAGTATTGTTCAGTCAAACTTTTCTTCCATATCTAATTGGTGAATATACTCGCTGCGCTCGATCTATTCGTGGTAAGTCTGTTTCGACAATGGCTTTTTTCAAACAGTTGGCGCTTCGTATTAAAAATTGATAAAGTCCATCAATGCTGGAAACTTTCCTTCCATCAAATATTACCATTTAAACAAAGCTATTTGAATTTAAAGTTCAATTTATGATTAATGTCTTGTGAAGAACCGATCAGAATCGAACTGACATACGAATTTCTAGGAACGTTTCTAAGATTACAATAGCGCTAGCCACTAAACAGAAGCGAAAGAAAGTTAGAACCTTGCTACGGCATGCAAACTTCGCTACTACACAGCAGACAAATTAGGTAAGTCATTAGGCACAAGATGGTTTGCAGACGTTGGAAGGGGCAATGAGCTGGTAGCTAAACGAATATATTCTATTGTTAGTTTAAAGCAATCCGCAGGATAGTAAGCTAAAGTACTTGAGATTTGCCAAAAGGAATTCTCCTCAAGGAACAGACATCAAAAGCGTGACTGATTGTGTAAGATGGCGAAAATCTTCAAAAGGCTTTCCTATTAGGAGATTGTCTAAAAGCTATTTAGGAGACAGTTAGGAGACAAGAAACTTTAGCTGCCGCTGATCCTAATTTAGGAGAAAAAATTAAGTGTCGTGAGCTGTGAGCAGCATCCTATGGAAGCTTGGAGCCACCTCCGTGGGAAATCCGATGGAGTCCATCAAAGGAGATTTACCCAGGTAGCCCCTGGCATCGATCTGATTAGCGGCGCTAATGGGTTTCGACTCTTAATACTTAAATTATGCTACCACGCCAAGTATACCCTGGGGCCGGTTCCATAAAAGTTTGCGAGTACTAGACTCGACAACTAGACTCATGCTAGTTGTCGAGTCTAGTGCCTCAAGTGTACCATAAAATTCTCGCAGTCGAGTAGCTATTAGCACTCGACTTGCGAGTCTAGCTTCTCACAAGTTTGAACATTAGTAGACTAATCGGGTTCCATAAAACTTTCGTCTTGCCTTGCTAGTACGCTACTAGCAGCCGTCTAGTTCTCTAGTCTATTTTGACTAGATAAGTGATAATTAAGGTTTTTTAACTTTTTCATTTTTTATCAAAATAGACTCAAGATCAAGAGACGCACGTTTTTGAATCTTTTTTCGAATGTCTGCGATTTTTAAAAAGTTTCATTGAGATTTGAATTTTATGCGATTTTTTACATGATTATGGTTATTTTCTGGCGAACTCGCACTCGATGTGTTAGTCCTCGCTCTAGCATTGCTAGTTTGTCGAGTCGCCGTACTCGCTTAGCTAATTTCGTCGAATCAAGCGAAAAGTTTTATGGTACACTTGACTCGACGACGAACACTAGCATTGCGAGTTCTCGCATGCTAGTACCAGCATGTGAGTCAAAGTTTTATGGAACCGGCCCCTGGTCTTTCCGGATAGAAGGCTGACTTGACTTGGCTAGATTGAAGGTTGTCAGTTGTCAGCTATCAGCCATTCCTTAAATTATGCTACCGAGCGGTTTGCCGCGATCCTTTTATATCCTGGTATTTCCAGATTTTCCTAGTGCTTTAGAAAGGTCGGGTTAAAAGGGACGGCGGCCACCAGATAACGACAACGTCACCGGCCTGCAGTTGGCCTTGCAGTTCTTGGCCGGCGGCTGACCGGCGGCTAGCCAGGCATATGCTTCAGTGTCTAAAGGCAACCTGTGCCAGCAAATCCCAAAAGATTTATATTGCGCATTGCAAAGACAATGGAAGCGATTTTTCTTTATATTTTGACAGAGTTCACGTTCAGTCTCGGATTTGTTTTATAAATGTTTACTGCTCTGCAGAATACAAATCTTTGTGCTAGGTCGGCGGTCAGCAGCCGACCAGCGACCGGACGGCGGGTAAACGGCTGCTGGACAGCCAGACGCTCAGCCGGGCCGGCCGCCAGCTTCCCGGCCGTCCTAAAACACTAGATACAACCTGCGAAGACGTGCTGGACTGGCGATTTCCGCGAGTTAACTCGCGATCTCCTGCTTAACGCGCAAACGCTCTACCAACTAAGCCACAGTTGCTTCAGTTGAATGAGCTGAAACCTGAGTGGAACTAAGGTTCTCTTTGGAGTGCTCCTAGCCTCAGAAGAGTCTTTTGATTTGGGACTGTTGCAAGGACACAACAGCACAGTTAGTTAGCATCTCTCAACCAACGTCAGACTGTTCAGCAAAGCCACGACAAATATTTTGTCATAACTAGAGTCGCGACATTTATGCCGGGCATCAAAATGCGTTGATAGAAATTAAATGAAAACCTGTGGCTACATTGTCAACTGATGAAAACGTAGGAAAATCAAAACAAAAGCTTAAAAACCAGTCTTATTTGAAAGCGACTAGGTCAATCGTGTGCAAAGTTTCTGGATATACGGATGTAATAGATTTCCGGTACCGATATCTTTGCTCGAAATGTCGCTGCTGAAAATCTAAAAGAGCTATTTCACAAAATAGGCTTACAGAACTCCTGGGAACTGTACCAAGTAAAACCAAAATAAGGAAAAGACACGACCAGCAGCAAGTAAACTGTATATGTGTAACTGCTCAGATGCAGTCACGGTTCGAGGTTTCTAAGGTGAAAATCGAAACATCTGATGCATAGTTTTTAATTTCCGGTTTTCTTTGCTGCAGAACCATGCGCATGACAGCCAGCCTAATTTGCATATTGGTGTTGATCTGTGGTGAGTTTGCCGGAGCTTTCGCTGAGGAGGCTGCCTGTCCTAAAGATTGCGGCACTCGATTGGGAAGATACTTCAATGTCCTCATTTATGGATCAGCAGTTCCATTTCCTGACTACTGTTGTGTCATGAAGCGCAAATTCCGAAGATCACTTCGATCCCAGAAATGATCTGGTTTTTGTATGAGATCCCAGAATTTCTAAGAGCTGTAGGATAGTCTGACTAATCAAACTTTACACTTTAGTTTGTACTTTGTTTCTGTTTCTTTACACAAGTTAATGTTTCTTGTCGTCGCTTGCCGATTCAAGCTTTTGTGTGTTGTAGTGATTTTGTAGTGATTAATTAATTTGTTTACTGTCACACTGAATAGTTGTTTCTATTCTTTGCTTAATTAAAGTAGCCACCTGATTTTAGCAGTAGTCACAGAATTAACTGCATCTTCGGTAAAGTCTGCCGAATTGACAATCTTGGCATTCACCTTATCCATTTTACAAGGCACATTGGAAATGCATCAGTTCCCACCAATAAACCATTGTAGGCACTCCAACAAACGTTTCCTCTCCTGTTGGGGAGATTCTAGTGTAAGTAGTGCTGGAACCGATTCCAATTTTTGAAACCGGTTCGGTTCGGTTCTTGACTACCGGTTCCGGTTCCGGTTCTAGCTAGCAGTTCCGAAAATAAAACAATACATTTCCGATTTTTTTACAAAACGCTAAAATCACTCAATTTTTATATTTTTTGAAAATCGCTACAAAACAGTGATGCATAATTGACTGCACAAGACTACAAAGGTATTTTAAATCCGTTTTTACTCCATTTTACTATTTACAAATATTTTCTGTTTAAAAGATGTTTTCTGTCTCAACATTTGAGCAGAATTTTGGAACATTTTAGGTAACAGTCTTACCAAGATACTTAGTAATTCTGAATCCAGACAAAAATTTTGCTGTCGCCATTCACAAACTGACCATCGGAACTTTAGAAATAACAAAAAAGTCAGTCAAATATAAAACTTTCCTCGGTCAATTTCAAACCGTCCAATAAAATTTGCAAATCGAGTTAACAGTAACAGTTAAGGATCAACTACAAAGCTTGATCATTGAAATGCAGCTATCTGAGGCCGAAGTTTTTCTGAGATAAAAAATTCAGCAGAGGAAAATTGGAGCAAATCGTTGAAGTGAATTTTCGAGCACATCTGCGAGCACGAACTGCATACATTCAGTACAAAATGTCGTATGTATAAATGAAATCAGTCAGTTGAGTTTTTATTTTGCACAGATTTTGATTTAATATTATTAGCATACCTACGCTACCATAACTTTGTAGCAAAAGTTTTTAATAAGTATCTCCCTCCTTTAAATTATGACATTGTATCTTTTGCTTTTAACAGCAACATATCACTTTTCTTAGAAGTGCAATTATCAGTGTTCTTTAAATTATTGCAAATATAGTTGCGAAAAAATACATTTTTCAGATAAGAAAAATGAAAAAAAATTTATTCCCTATTAAGTAGGTTTATAACGTGTAGGAGATAAGGTAGTCATGGCTTGCACGCAGCTTAGACATTTATGTGTCTCACTCTGCCGCACAAGTACAAAAGTAGCTGTAGCTTTCTCTTTATTAGGTATGTCTCTTTAAACCAGTTCTCCCCTTGCACGCAGCGAACTGTCATTCATGACCTTGCTCTACAACACAAACCAGTTCCCCCTTGCGCGCAGCGATCAGACATTTATGTGATATCACTCTGCCAAGTAAGTACAAAAGTAGCTGTAGCTATACTCCGGTAGGTATGTCTCTCTAAACCAGTTCTCCCCATGCACGCAGCGATCTGTCATTCATGTGTCTCACTCTCCAACACAAACCAGTTCCCCCTTGCGCGCAACGATCAGACATTCATGTGTCTCACTCTGCCGCACAAGTACAAAATTAGCTGTTGCTCTCATTATTAGGTATGTCTCTCTAAATTGATTCTCCCCTTGCACATAGCGATCTGTCATTCATGTGTCTGCACTCTCAACATAAACCCCTTCCCCCTTGCGCGCAACGATCCATGAACATTCATGTGTCTCACTCTCGCACACAAGTAGAAAAGTTAACTGTAGCACTCTTTACTAGGTATGTCTCTCACCCTGTTTCTGTCATTCGACCATTCTGTGCTCTCACTCTGTCCTGCACCACTACCACAGAGAATCTATCATTCAAACATTCAACACCTCCTCACACTGCCCTTCACTTCCTACAAGTGGAACAATACCTCGACTACTCTTTACTAGGTATCCCCAGTCGCCCCCCACCATTCACACATTGATGGTTGTTCTCTACTGTGTATGTTTTTTGTTATAGAGGGATGACAATCAAAAAAAGCATTGAAGCTCATCCAGAAGACGAAAAGATATTGAAAGATATTAAAATCAATATTACGAACACTTTGTTTGTTGTTTCCTTTTATGTCAATAAAGCAAATCTTGTTCGCGTTCTACTGGGAAATACAGCATATACCTTAGGAATACACATATATGCTCATTTATCTAGAAATATGGCATATACCTTAGGAATAGTTTTAGCTCAATTATCAAGATTTCGACAGAAAGCTAATGTTAAGAAATCAAAGTTAGCCGCCAAACTTAACCCATATAGTCAATGTAACTAAATATGTAGTCCATTTTGCTTCTATCATTAATAAAATTGTTCTATTTCTATCATATCTTCTCTCTTTTCTTCCTCTTCTATTTTTTTTTCCTCTTATCCTTTTCTTTGTCTATCTTAGAATTATTCTTCTTTTCTTCTATTTTTATTACGATTCTATCTTTGTCCCTATAAGAGGACGTAAATTTACACTTATATCCTATAGGGGACGTCGGGCCGTGTGGCGCATAAAATGGCAGTCCAAAAAGGCTGGCCATATTAGAATCGTTGAAAAAGGCACCTAAATTGTTCTCCTGCACAAATGTTTTGCTGGAGCGGCTTTAAGTTTTGACATTTTGCGAGAAGAATCTACAAACAATTCTCTATGAAAGGCTATAAAAATTGTTAGTTAAACCTCAACTGCATTTGAGAATCTTTGTGTTGAACAATCGCTTTCCGATACTATCCGCTGGTTCGAAAATCAAAGTTGACTAAAATCAGAAAACAATTCTTATTTAATTTACCACTGGACAGTTTTTGCTGGATTGGTCACTCAATAGCAACATGTATATCTCGCTACTGCGCGAGAACTTTATTTCAATTCACCTTGATAAGCAACCTGCGCTAACTCCAAAGCCAACGTTGTCCATATTCGGCACTTGGCCATATTTATGCAACTTCCCTATGTACGTATAGAGATTGCTTTGTTGTGGTCTCTGCTGTGTACCAGAATAGTTGTTATCCGCACAGCGAACGCACTAATTGGCTGCGCCTGCTGCACTGCAGTGTGTACAGAAGCGCTGCCAAGACAGCTCAGCTGCACGCAAAGGGTTCCCAGTCACGGAAAGTTTACTGCCAGTTGATTATAAAAGTTTTACCTCGTTTTCGAGCTGAACACAGCGTTTATCTCGTAGCGCTCAACTAGTTAATATGAACTCCTTAAGCTTGTCCAATACGGCACACTTAGTGCTGGGACCGGTTACAAAAGAACCAGTACAACCGGAACCGGAACCGGTAGGATTTTCACAACCGGAACCGGGAACGGAGCCGAGTGGCTTTGGAACCAGAAACGATAACTTTTTTGGAACCGGACCGGTTCTAGTGTAAATTTTGGCTGTTTTGAAACTACAATCAAGGTTAATTTTAGTAAAATTTTAGAATTTTGCCAGGAATTTGAATTTAGCACTTGAAATTTAACCTTAATTTTGTTAATTTGAACTGCAATTTTGAGGACTGCTAACGTTTTGTGTAAATGGTAGACGATTTGATATCTATTTTATAGCATATATTTTTAAAAGCCGTTTTTAGTCAACGTTTTAAGTTTTCTGGAAAAGGTTATAACTAACGAATAACAAGGTGTATATCGATGTTAGCTCTTCCTCAAGGTTGACAAAGGTTAATCGTAAGATTTGGTGATTTACGGCAACTCGTCGAGCTTTACTATTCTTCTGCATTTTTTGTGTGCTAAACTTAAAACTAAAGCATATCAGCAAAGCAAGGCGTAACTCCGGATTAGGCGTTAAGATGAGCAATAGTATCCGTGGACCCTGAGATACAGTTCTTGATCAATAGTAGTGGCTAGTTCTACCGAAGAAAGAATGATTTTGACGGCATATTAAAATATTTTCATATTTCATGAATATTTCTTTTTTAGTATTTTTATGCCAATATATATAAGTTGTGCTGATATAAAAACTTTTGCTACAAAGTTATGGTAGCGTAGGTATGCTAATAATATGAAATCAAAATCTGTGCAAAATAAAAACTCAACTGGCTGATTTCATTTATACATACGACATTTTGGTTTCGAATGTATGCAGTTACCTATTGCTCTGCAGATGTGCTCAGAAATTCACTTCAACGATTTGCTCCAATTTTCTCTGCTGAATTTTGATCTCGAAGAAACTTCGACTCAGATAGCTGCATTTCAATGATCAAGCTTTGTAGTTGATCCTTAACTGTTACTGTTAACTCGATTTGCAAATTTTATTGGACGGTTTGAAATTGACCGAGGAAAGTTTTATATTTGACTGACTTTTTTGTTATTTCTAAAGTTCCGACGTTCGCTTTGTGAATGGCGATAGCAAAATTTTTGTCTGGATTCAGAATTACTAAATGTCTTGATAAGACTGTTACCTAAAATAATTTAAAAATTCAACAAATGTTGAGACAGAAAACATCTTTTAAACAGAAAATATTTGTGAAAATAGTAAATGTAGTAAAAACGGATTTAAAATACCTTTGTAGTCTTGTGCAGTCAATTATACATCACTGTTTTATAGCGATTTTCAAAAAATATAAAAAATTGAGTGATTTAGCCTTTTTGTAAAAATCGGAAATGTATTGTTTTATCGGAACCATGAACCGGAACCGGAACCGGTAGTCAGAACCGGAACCGGAACCGGTTTCGTAGATCGGTTCCAGCACTACTTACACTAGAATCTCCCCAACTGGAGAGGAAACGTTTGTTGGAGTGCCTACAATGGTTTATTGGTGGGAACTGATGCATTTCAATGTGCCTTGTAAAATGGATAGGCGGTCAGTCTTTTAGCTTTAAACTGAGCAGCTCAGTTGACGAAATTTTCTGTTATGTAGAAATGTCTATGGGCTTGAGATCTGGTTGATAAGGAGGGGGTTGAGAAGAACAACTTCTAACCAGATCTAACAAACTTTAGGTTTTGGTGATCTTTGATCTAGTACTATATTTATTCTACTCATCATTACGACTGTCTAAGTAAACTCGCTTCTGTTATTCCAAATTTGTTATGTATCACCAGCATTAACAACAAACAATGCCGAATATAGTATACTGTTGAAATCACTACGCCACGGCTGAAACATAATGGTGTATTGGCAATTTCCGTGCCTAAGCTATTAAGAAAGAGACTGTGAAATGAAGACTGGGCCAACGGGGCCATCAGACGATATGTGCATTGTGCCGGGGGCCATGTAACGGGGCCGGGACTTGGGGAGCAGATTAGGGGCTTGAGGCCGGACCGGGCTGGGCAGTACCGGCCCCGGCCCCGTAGCCCAGGAAGGCTGGAACAGGCCAAAGAATTTTGCTAACGGCGTTATGCCTTGAAATTCTGAAATTTTCGCCTGTTTGCAAACCTGATCCTGCAAAGATGCAGTGAAGTCTGTTTAAATTTTAAATATCACGAAACTGTAGAACTATACGGCAAAGCTTAGGGATTCTGTGGTCATATTTAATCTTGGAATCAAGCAGCATCAGATCTTCATGGAAGCCTTGTATTGTTTTTAAAATTTTTAATTTATGGAAAGAGACTATTTTTGAAAAAATTATGTACTGGTCTGCAGAAATCAATAAAGAAACGTGTATGTAGTGCTTGCAACAGCTTCTCTTTAAGCTACAGCTTTGAAATTTATTAACATGAACAATTCGAGCTACAGGAAATGTGTAATGGAATTAAAAGGATCTTTAGCGCAAAACTCAGCTGGAAGGTCAACCAAAATTGTGTCTGTACTCAGAAAAAGAAATCTCTGTGTTATTGAATTTATGGAATGGTCAGCTAGTTACGTTGTAATTGGTTATTATTGAGTATGCGATTGTTAATTATCTTATATAATTGTTTATTGCCAAGCCGTTGACGCTCGCGACATTTATAAATTTCATAAATATGGATTAGTTGGATTCGATGCGAGAGGACAAATTAAAAACAATAGGGTTGAATCTAATTAATGCATAACTTATCTGTAGAATCAACTCTAGAAGTTGGAAGAAGGTTATTCGGTCACCAAATCCCCAATACTCGGAGTTTCACTCCTCACATAAGTGAAAAAGAATGAAAAGGGTAATAATCTTGTGAATCCGGATCTTAATAACGAGTTGTTACATATTTTTTAGTTGGAAATATGGTGATCACATCTTTAATGCCTGCAATTGACAAGTCAAGTATAATTAGGATAATTATCAACTAGAAGCATAGGGTTTTCGACTTTATGAAGCAGATTAGCCTGAATTTCTCTATAAACGACGAATTACACTAAAATGGTAATTATTAGAAGATGGTTCAATTATAGGCATTACGTAGTTAAGTACGTACTTCAATAGTGTTAATTAATAGTAATTAGTGATTATTAGGTTTAATTAGGTAATAGTTAATTTTCATATTTTGGTCGATGACGGGCTTAATAGAAAGGCAATTTGATTCTGACTCCAAAAATCCAAACCCAACTTTCTAACTCCCAAAATTAGAAGTTATAAGCGAAAATGTTTTCGGAAGATTACTTTTTATTTCGTAATCTTATGGCTCAAAAATTTCTAAAGTTGGCATTTTCCTTGCATTTAACTTAAATTCAACCTTCCTTTTATTATTATGAGTTGTCTACCTGCCAGACTACACAGGATCCAGGTGTTGTTGTTTCTCCGTCCTCTAGTTCCAAACATTTGTCCTCGCGTGTAGTCGTGAAGAAAAGAGGTAGTATGAACTTCTCTCACTTCACACGTCAGAAGCAACCGCCCTCCTCGACAATAAAATTATAACAAAA
>JASAND010031408.1:0-16395 GCA_030248195.1 Trissonchulus latispiculum
GCTGACGCACTACCTGAAAAATCACTAGGACAGGCTGGGCAGTTGAATAGATGGTTAGTGTCATGGGGGGTGCCGCCGCAGTTTGGGCACGCATCCGCAATGCCCGGGTCAAGTCGATTCCGGTAAGAGTTTAACAGTCTGCAATGGTCAGATCTCAGTTGGGCTAGGGTAGTTCGGGTACCTCTGGGCAGGGTCATTTCTGATTTGTCAATTTGAGGGTCCTAGTGTCTAGCCTGTCCTAGTGACCTCACTACTGAAGATCTTTGGACTCATCCCATCGAGGTCGCTCAAGCGATGGGCCTGCCCTTGTCGAACTGAACGCGGCTACCGGAGAGGGCAACAACAACAACAACAACCTGAAAAATCACCCCGAAAATTCACAAAAAAAATCACCCACCTAGACGGCTAACAACAAGCCGCAGCCGGAAAATTTTTTGCATGGTAATAGCCACAAGTACCAACCCCAACATATGTAAGTTTGGCTGCCGAGGCTCAGTTCATAATCGACCCACCCAAAATCGGACCCTCGGACAACTCCGGACCAAAATTGAAATTTTTGCTGGTACTCACTATGGACTTTGCGCAGGTACCCCATATTATGCATGTGACATGTCCTAACTCTAAGCTATCCAACCATATATTGGATTCCCTGCCAGGTCCTCTGGGTTCGCCACCGGTGGGTGATTTTTTTTGTGAACAAGTTCACAAAAGAAAAATCACTATCAACTTTTTGTAAAATGCCTCTGGGGCAACCGCTAGGGTAAAACTAATGCCAAATTCGAGCTCAGCCACCCGGAAAACCTATATAGAGCATGTTTTAGGTACCTCAACCCCCTTCTGGCAGACGGTCCGGCCGATGGACCCGGCCCGGACCCTCCGGACCCAGGGGGTGGTCAGGATCACCTATCTGGGCAAAAGCTACCTAAAAACTAATGCCAAATTTGAATTCTACGCACCGAAAAACCTATATAGGCGAGTTTTTAGGCTTCTTGGACCTTGAAATAAAATTTTTGGTCAGTCACGTGACCCCGACCCAGGTCACGTGACCCTAGGCCAAGTCACGTGACCATTCCAGATACGAAATTACTCCGCCAAATTGTTTGTTCTGTGCTTACTAGAGCAATAGAACACAAAATAAGTGGATTCCTAGCTTCCTGGTATCAATAATAAAGGTCAAGCACATTGGCCTGGGTAGCCACTTTGGACCCGGGGGCCGAGAACCAAAATTCGAAGTTCAGCCTGTGCAAAAAAACTTGGGGGTCCAAATTTTTTTACATAATAACACTATGGACTATGCTCTATTTATGCATGAAAAGAAAAATTTCCTAGCTATATCCTGAGATCAGATCCGGTGGTGATTTTTTTTGTGAACGAGTGATTTTTTTTTGTGAATTCGTTCACAAAAAAAAATCACAAAAATTTTTTATTACTCACGCTACACGAGGGCTACCGGCATGAAATTTGCACCATATGTAGAGGGGGTCACTACCGTTCCATACGTACCAAAAGTTTTTCGATGCGGGAAAAAACCCAGCCCCAGTGTGGGCTTACCGGTATGAGCTATCTAGGATTTTAATAGCCTACCTTGAAGAGCATCCAAAATAACCCTGGAGGGTGTATTATGGTAGCTCCCACTGCTTCCCTGCAAATTTTTTGGGACTTTGAAATTTTTGGAAATTTTGGTCCGACCAAGTGCCGAAATTTGGCAAACTTTGCCGGGCCACCCTGAACTACTGGCAAGACTTAGACCAAAGCGGATTATATGTACCTGTAGGGCATCCGCTGCGCTTCATGATGATATATGTCACACTGCTCTGACCCCTCCGGTGCGACCTGGGGGTGACCTGGAGTTGGCGGGGAAAAAACCCACGGCGGGAAAAAAACCCACTTTTCAAAATTAAATTTTTTTCTAGCCATTGACCGGAAAGGTAAAACCAATACATACATTTGTTTAATAGAGCCTATAGATTAAATTGGTATAGGTTTTACCTGAGTTCGTACTGTTATGGGTGGTCCAGGGGGTGAATCGGACACGGTGCCATTTCAAGCCAAAATTTCAATTTTGACCAAAAAGGCTTATTTTTGCCTTAAAATGGGTCTAGTTTGGCTTTAAATACAAGATAGAAAAACACGTTTTCTACACGATAGGATGCTTAAACTGCCGAAAATAAACAATTTTAAAAAATTTCCAAAATTTGCCTATGTTTATGTGTTAAAGATACAACATTTTCAAATGACCATATGTATGACCATCAATTTTAGTACAAAAAGTAATATATTTTGATGCAGTTGTACTAAAAACAACCCGCTCTTTCATTTGGAATGGTTAGAAATGCTCCTGGCAGCTTGCCAAAAATTTTTTGGGGTGGGTTTTTCCCCGCGTATGGGTTTTTTCCCGCAGTGGGTTTTTTCCCGCCAGTTTGGGACAATTTTTCTCGCTAACGGCACACCCTACAGAGGTGTTCTTTAGCTCATAAAAAAGCTTACAACTAGGCCTAGCTACCTGTATAATCAGCATTTCGATATGTCAAACCATTAAAAAGTTCTAGCCAAAAATCTGAAAAGTGGGTTTTTTCCCGCTTGACTATATATATACGGTATATTATTTACTAGTAAGAATGGTATTTTCTTTAAACTTCCTATCTTTGCACTTAAATACCATTTTTACTAAAACTCGTCCAGTATATATATAAATACTGTATTTTCTAGTAATTATTATACCTTATACCGCAAACGAAAACTGACCCCATCGCTCTGTGGGTGGGTGCCCCAACGCTTTTACGTATTTAAATACTGCCCTAAGCTCATATTGCGTTTTACATGCGACTGCAAGGAGCATTTCTCCTACTTGTATATATATATACTGGGGTTTTTTAGGCAAAAATAAGTGGGGGGGGGGGGAAGAGTGGGGGGGACGCCCCCCCACTAGTGGGGGGGGAGGTCCAAAAGTGGGGGGGAATAAAATACCGTATAAAAAGCCTGTTTTCTACATATACTGCTATAACTAAGCTTAAAGGTGCTCAAAAATTATACAAGAAAACAAAAATGCTCCTTCGTCGCATGTTAAATACATATGAGTCCCTAGAAGGCAGGTTGTACACTAGCAGAAGACAAGATCCACCCTGTAAAATACATATGAGTGGAGTGGGGTTGTAAAAGAATGAAGACAAGCTGCATCGGCGAACCATATGAGCCTGCCCTATAACGAGGCTCATATTGGCGTTGTAATGATAATGATTTGACGACAAATGACAATTTGATGATTATATACTATATACGATTATAGTCACCTGTATTTAAGCACCATGCAACTAAAGCAACTTGAAAACAGCTACGTAAAACAAAAACGGCTACTCGAAACAGACCTATTGCCTAAATCCTTTTATATATTGTATTTTTATAAACATTATTAAAGCAAACGTACCAAGCAGAATTATAAACAACATATGACACATTCATGTCATAGGCACTGGTGTGACCCTTTCCTACCCTTGTAGCAAGTACGTACGTACATACGTTGTATATACATATTGATATTATATATGTGTACAGTGTAGATTAGTGTTGTGCGCCGGAGCTCCGCTCCGACGGAGCTCCGGAGCGGAGCTCCGATTTTCGGTGCTCCGGAGCGGGCTTCTGCTCCGGAGCTCCGGAGCTCCGGGTACCCGGAGCAGCCTTTTGGAAGCTTTGAAGGTGCTAAGAAAAATTTGAAACTATGATTTTTCCGTGAACTCCACGATTTCTCCTTGCAGCACGTAAGAATGGAATAAATGTTAAATATACATAGTTAAATATATAATAGTTAAATATATATAGTTGTCGTACTCCTGTTTTTATAAATGTTTCCGTTTTCTCAAGGCTTCATTCTTGTACTTCTCAAGACGGCTCTTTTTTCTGGAGACAATTTAAACTTTTCCATTTTGTAAATAAAAGAAAAACTAAATACAACTCTAATATATATGTCGTAGGTAAACGCCCTATACCGGAAAATTGCCAATTTCCCTAAGACTTGCTAGGAAAAATGCAAACGACCAGTTTCTCTGGAGAATGCGGTTATAGCCAGTTTCTCTGCAGGGAAAGCAGTTATAGCCAGTTTCACTGCAGGAAAAACTCAAACGGTGGTTTCTGTAAATATTTTGCAAAGCTGTGATCAATGTTTACATCTGCGCTTTAATTTTCGTTTAAATAACTCTTGTTATTACCCAAATGAGAGCTTACCTACTGACAAATTCTAATCGTTCAAATTCAAATGGTTTATTGAAAATTTCAACGTTTAATCAATCATTGTAATGTTACGTCTGCAACCGATTCAATACATAAATGCAACGTACATTATACTGTTATAAATCTAATCAACACTTATTTTTACAAGTAATACCCTTATGACATTTGCTATTGCAACTTGCACCATTCTTCATACATTTACACAATTTGGTAGAACACCCGCCCTTGCAATTACACACACAACCTGCTTTGCTATAACTGGTTACGCTGCGAAATGCAGTTACAACTGATACAGTGGACGCTTCGGCAGCATTAGGATAAACCTGAACGCTGCTACAAGGATAACAATTATCAACATGGAAACCACTTTCAATTACACCTGCTCCAGTCTGAAGTCTCACGATATCACCTTTTCTTTCGACAACCTTAGCTACCAAATTTTTCTGATCCACATTGGATCTGTCAACACGAGGAATCTTCACGGCAACACTGCTACCCACAGCAATATTGGAATGAGGTGCCGATTTTCTCTTTGCAAGATATTGTCTTCCTTGACTGTCTCGATCGTGAAGGTACCGTAGGAAGGCAGGGATTCTATTCTTTACCGATTCAATGGTGTTGCCAAGCTCACTAGTGGCTTCTTGCTGTTTCCATTTGACAAAGGAACCACTGGTGATCGGCTCATCGAACGGCCCACAGGACGGCGGATGGTCAGTGAGGACATGAAGCACCTGGAAAGGAATTTCATCCTGCTTAACAGGAGAACCATGGACAGAAAGTTGCTGGCATCTTATTCCTATGGCTATGACAGCTCTGGAGGATTTCGCATGTACAGCAACCAAGGCTGCCCACTGGAATGCTGATCTTCATTTTCCTTCTCTTCTTGTTCTTTTTCCATTCCTTCTTCTTCTTCGTCTTCTTCTTCTTTTTCTTTTTCCTCTTCATTTTCTTCTTCTTCTTCCTTTTCTTCTTCTTCTTCCTTTTCGTCTTCTTCTTCCTTTTCTTCTTCTTCTTCTGCCTCTTTTAATGATGCTTCAGTATTGCCTTCGTTGGCAAGTTCGTCATCAATGACAGGAGCTGCAGGATCTCTCGCTTTTCTGCCGAACATAATCTCAAAAGGCGTGGTGCCAGTGACACGACAGTAGGAACGGTTGATGTCAAAGGTTAGCTTGCCTAGGGCGTGTGACCAACCGTCGGTACTTCCGTTTTGTTGAATCCATGCACCAATGCGGTCTTCCAAAGTGTGGTTTGCTCTTTCAATCAAACCCTGAGACTGAGGATGGCGGGGTCTGGAATGGCATAAGCGAACAGTAGGAAATTCTTTAAGCATGTCGGTCAAATGGTGCCCTCGAAACTCAGCACCATTATCCGTCTGCAAGATCCGACAAGGGCCAAATGAAAGAAAGATGGCGCGAATGTGATCTGATACGGGTTTACATTCTTTGGTCTCCAAAGCGAAAGTCCAAATAAACTTGGAGAAATGATCTTTCACCTGAAGAATCCATTTTTGACGCCCGTCTGGAGTATTTTTCAGATCGATTAAGTCGGCCTGAAGACGATCCATGACTCCTTTCGAGAGAATGGGCTTTCCTGCAACTGGCTTTGGGATAGCCGCACGTGAGTTACAGATGCTGCAGAGTTTGAGATATTTGGATACAACGGCGTGGGGGATATTGTGGTAGGTGTCATGAATAGTTCTGATCACAGTATCTCGTCCAGGATGTCCGGAATTGTCGTGGTGTTGTTGGAGGATCTAAAAAACAAACTACATAAGAAAGAAAGAAATTAAGGTAGCCGTGGTTAGGGCGCCACAGGCCGCTGGGGCCACTTTGGAGGGGTCCTCCAATGACAAAAAATGTTCGTCTCACCAAGGGCTTTCATTTGAAACCAAACTTGAAAACTTTTCAAAAAATCGATTTTTGACCAGTCCGGACCCTGGTCAGGGCGCCACAGGCCGCTGGGGCCACTTTGGAGGGGTCCTCCAATGACAAAAAATGTTCGCCTCACCAAGGGCTTTCATTTGATACCAAACTTGAAAACTTTTCAAAAAATCGATTTTTGACCAGCCCGGACCCTGGTCAGGGCGCCACAGGCCGCTGGGGCCACTTTGGAGGGGTCCTCCAATGACAAAAAATGTTCGCCTCACCAAGGGCTTTCATTTGATACCAAACTTGGCCACTTTTGGAAAAATCGATTTTTGGCCATTTTGGACCGGTCCGGACCCTGGTCAGGGCGCCACAGGCCGCTGGGACCACTTTGGAGGGGTCCTCCAATGACAAAAAATGTTCGCCTCACCAAGGGCTTTCATTTGATACCAAACATGGCCACTTTTGGAAAAATCGATTTTTGACCATTTTGGACCGGTCCGGACCCTGGTCAGGGCGCCACAGGCCGCTGGGGCCACTTTGGAGGGGTCCTCCAATGACAAAAAATGTTCGCCTCACCAAGGGCTTTCATTTGATACCAAACTTGGCCACTTTTAGAAAAATCGATTTTTGGCCATTTTGGGCATGGTCCACGGTCCGGACCCCTGGGCAGGGCGCCACAGGGGTCCGGGCGAAACCTACTATAGCCTATGCTGTAGTGCTCCCGCACCCCACCCCAAACCCCAAATAAGAGAGACCTGCTCACTGTAGATATTTCTGTAGAAGAGGTTAAAGTTGGAGTTGCGACACGGTAGGGCCCACCTCCATCAGGGTGCCCCCCAGCCCCACGGATAGGTGATAGAGCAAAACTAATGGGCCATTTAGATTCACCATATAGGGGTTCCTATTCGAATACGAAACCTCAGCCCAGCAGCTCTTATGTATAGGGCTGCCTACTCCGTAGGCCCAGACCCCCCTTTTACACGTTAACTAGTGACCCCTGGCCAGGGCGCCACAGACCACCAAACAGCACCATCTCGTTTCCCGGAGATCTTCACCTTGGGGCGATGCTATAACCCCAATATGAGAACCTGGCTTTGAGCCTAGCTCTCTGTAGACTGGACATAAAATTTTCGGACTTAGTTTTTTTCCGGGGGGGGGGGTCAAAAATCGCAAAATCCTAGGAGTACACAGACCTATGGGGGGGGTCATACGGCGAAAAGAAAAATTCGCCCAGAATTGCGGCACTTTCTATCCACAAAAATAGCAAAACCTTATAGAAATTTTTTGTCCTCCGACCTCTAGGGGTGGGGGGAAAAAATGGAGAGAACTGTGTAGCGGCCAAAGCACCTAATTTGCATATCTCGAGATTGGCTCGACCGATTCGGCTCAAATTTTCACAGCATGTACCCCTGCCCATAGGCTCTTCACACACCGAGTTTGAGCCCGATCGGTCCACTCCTCCGTGACTTATTAAAAAAACAGTTTCCAATAAGGCGCACAACGTGCAAATTTCCCTATTCTAGGTAGTGCGCTAACGCGCACTACCTGAATTTACGGATGTAAGTGTTTAACTGATTTATAATTCACAGTTTACATAATTGATAATTTTTAAAGGATTCTACAATGTCGTTTGTCATTGTTATAATATTATAAAGCTTATAATTATATTATAAAACTAGCTTCAAAAATTTAAATTAAGAAATTCTATTCAAAACCTATGCACTAACAACATCACATATATACTATTAGATTATACACGTAAAATACCAGAAAGTACCAAAAATAGAGGATTATTATAGTGTTATTTCAAGACAACTGCACAAAATTTAAACGTAACCATGCAATGGCATGTTTAATTGACTCTAAGGTCAAAGGTTGCAAGGTCAATTCCAAACACGACTTTGAGGAGCCAAAGTAATTACTCAATTCATTACACATGCGTCTTGTAATACTTTAAGATAAATACAGTCTGCACTGTTAGAGTTTTCCCTGCAGAGAAACCGGCTATAACCGCATTCTCCAGAGAAACTGGTCGTTTGCATTTTTCCTAGCAAGTTTTAGGGAAATTGGCGATTTTCCGGTATAGCGCGTTTACCTACGACATATACATTTAAGACTTGATTCCGTAAAACGTTTAAATTTCGCACTTGTTGATATTCCATTAAATATTACCTTTCCGTTCAATTTATTCCCTGTAAACTTTCAACATCTGCAGCTGTTTTCTTTGCTTTCATCAAACCTATCTTTTCTAATATATCTTTCAGATTGAAATTCTGCTAGCTTAAATTTATATAGTATGTTAATGTTAATTTGATTATATACATCCTCATGATATATAAGTTAAACAAGAAATAAAAATGCTCCTCTGGAGCATGAAAAAAGTAATATGGGTGATGGTGAGGTTGCAAAATCAAGAGAGGACTAGTCTTAAAAATGCCTAATATGGGGCTAGGTTCAAAAATAGAAGAGGACTAGGTTGCGAGCGAATTAATATGGGCACAGCTTCGCCGAACAACCCATATTCGCGGTTTGTAAATGTAAATTATTTTGCATATCCACGATACATTTAGTTTTGTAGTTCATAAATAACCTACAGCTACGGTATATATGTGTTCGAGCTTTATTCGAACTTTTATTTTAGCAAACGTTTTCTTCGATAAGTGCGTTATACTAACCAGCGCATTTTACGTATCCATTTATACGGAAATTTTATAGTCAAGAATAATTTAGGACTCTCCGACGATCTTCTATTTCCTCCTGACTTGGACCAATAGCTTTAGCATCATATCCTTAGATCTCTTCTAGTAGTAGAGCAGCGTTGCGATTAGGCTACTGAGGACAACACAGCAGCTCAGCTGGGTTGTACAAAATTGCTCGAGGGATTCTGATATTCGTACAGTGAACCCCACGCACTCGTGCTGGGACAACGGAATTTCGGATAAGTCGAGCGCCTCAGTGGTCAAGTCGTCCGACCGATGCCTCCACGTGGAGCAACGTGGGCGGACAGCTAGCTAATGGTCATGCTAGCTGTCTGGCGAAGTAGGCGGGCGCAAACACCCCTTCACTAAAGGAGTCTGGTGGGGCACAGTCAGTCTCGGATTGCGCACCTACAAAATGCTGGACTGTTTCTTTAGTGTTGGGCGAAAGCGGGTAATCGGCGCTATAACCGATCAAGAGACTAGTGGGTGACAAACCACGATAAAAAGTCAACCTTAAATCCACCGTATACGCGTCTGTTCCGGTATCCGGCGGCGTGGTGGTTGGCGGTTCCTCTGCGTCTGTGGTCATACTGCGGCAAGTTCTGCTAATTCCTGTAGATCGCACTGTCTCAAAGTGTGTATCGGACTGGCGCCCCGTGTAAACTCAGCCACGAACCTCTGATGATAAATGGACATACTTTCTACAAACAATGCTACGTCACCAGCGGATACTGGGCGGCCTGCAGTAGGTACCGCTGTAGGTGCGAATGCGAAGGTGCCATCAACATTGAAGATTGCCAAGGAATCACTGCGTATAGGATCATGGAACGTGAGAACCCTTCTCCAACCTGAAACCCCAATCATGCTTGCTGAAACTTTGTTGGACCAAAATGTAGACATAGCTTGTATCCAGGAACTAAGATATGGAGGAAATGGGAAGACTGAGCTACGAGTACCTAAATCTGGAGACCCCGATGACACTGCCATCGCCTACCATTTGCTGTACTCCGGAAATGATAACCCCGGGCTGCATGGTGTTGGCATTGCCCTTACTCCTAAAGCTTACAGCTCAATTATTGACTGGGAGCCACTTGGACCGCGGCTTGCCAGGATTCGCCTAGGCGCCCAACCAGTAAATCTCAGTGTTATCGCAGCTTACGCCCCTACTGAAGGCTCATGCGACGCTGATAAAAATACTTTCTACGATGATCTAGAGACGCTGCTGAGGCGTATCCCTGCCAGTGACTGCTTGGTGATTGGAGGTGATTTCAACGCCAAGTTGGGTAGCCCTCAAAGTGCCGAGGAAAAGTCTATTGGTCGATTTGGCCAAAATAACATCCGTAATGACAACGGTGACCGTATGGCGAGCTTTGTTCTTCATCATAAATTGGTTGTGTCCAGTACAATGTACAGGAAACCCTCACATAAACTTCACACTTGGAAATCCAACGCGGGAGCCAAGAATCAAATTGACTATTTTGTGACGTGTCAGCGATGGAGAAGTGCTGTTGCGAACGTCGAAACACGATGGAAAGGTTTGAAGCTTAATTCGGACCATGCTTTGCTGATTGCGTCTTTGCGCCTAAAACTGAAAATGAAGAGGACTTCCATCAAGCAACGGAAACTGGACACCGCTAAACTCGTCACGGACCCCACGATGCGGCAAGATTTCCAGATCCAGCTTCAGAACAGGTTCGAAATGCTACAAGAGCAGGAGCATGCAAACATCAATGATGCCTGGGAAGATCTACGGCAGGCTTTAATAGACACTGCTGAGACCACTATTGGGTATAGCCGACGGAAGTCAAAGCCGTGGATCTCGCAGCAGTCTAGAGAAGCAATTAATCAGCGAAATCAAGCCAGAGATGCTGGCGCTCCTCGTGATGTCATCCGGCGTTTGCAGAATATTGTCAAAAGATCTCTCAGACGAGACAAACATGATCTTTGGAACCGTCGTGCGGCACGCATGGAGAACGCGGCCGCCATAGGAGACGTAAAAGGACTTTTTCGCGAGATCAAAGAGGCCGGAGGTCAGGTTACGGCATTGACCGAAACCATCAAAGATAACCAGGGCAACCGGATTTTACAGCTTGACAACCGTCTCCATCGCTGGAAGGAACATTTCTCTGACTTGCTCAACCGTCCGCCCCCTATCAACCAACAAGATTATTCCTTTGAAGGATTCCTGGAAGTGTCAGAAACGCCACCAACCATTTTGGAAATAGCCAAGGCAGTGCAAACATTAAAAAACGGGAAAGCAGCTGGTAATGACAATATCCCACCGGAACTGTTTAAATATGGAGGAGGCTCTGTGCTAATGCAGCTAGAAAGTATCTTCAAAAAGCTGTGGCAAGAGGAGTCTATACCGGAATCCTGGTGTACTGCCGTCATCGTACCTTTGTACAAGAAGGGTGACAAAGCGAACTGTGCCAACTATCGTGGGATTTCCCTTTTGAGCATTGCCTTTAAAATTTTGGAAGCTGTAATCCTAGAACGGCTTCGGCATTGCTATTCTCCATTTGCTCGGGAAAACCAGGCAGGATTCCGACGAGGTAGGGGTTGTCGTGACCAAATTTTCAGCTTGCGTCAACTGTTAGAGACACGGTATGAGTTTCGCAGGCCCACTATTCTGACATTCATTGACTTTAAGGCTGCTTTTGACAGCGTGGACAGATGCTCTCTCTGGAACATCGCAGAGGCTATTGGATTCCCGTCCAAGATTCTCGGAATCCTAAAGTGTTTATATCGCAGGACTCTGTGCAGTGTGCGGGCATACGGAACCCTGTCGGACAAATTTGAAGTAAAAACTGGAGTCCGCCAAGGTGGGATTTTGTCTCCCTTCTTATTCAACCTGGCTATTGACATGGTGCTCCGTAAAGCACTCGATGTCCCGGCTGTTGGTGGTGTTCCTGTTCAGAACGGTGCTCATCCGCTGTACGATTTAGACTACGCTGATGACATAGTGCTCTTTGCAGACAATGAAGGAAGTGCCCAAATTATGCTGAATAACGTGGCAGCACAAGCAGCAGCAGTAGGACTAAACATCAACACCGGAAAAACCAAATTGTTAGCCTCCTGCTGTCCTATTCCAACTGTCTACCTCGGCACAGAAGCGTTGGAAGTTGTGGACAGTTTTTGCTACCTGGGAAGCTCTATAGACTCTGCCGGAGAAGTAACTGGGGAAACCAGAATAAGAATAGCCAAAGCCGCAGCCGTATTTGATTCACTCCGTCGCTGCCTGTGGCTTAGAAAAGACATATCCACTAAGACCAAGGCGCGGGTCTATGATTCTACTGTCAGGCCAATACTACTTTACGCCTGTGAAACTTGGCCTGTGAAGCTAGCAGACGTGAAGAAACTAGCCATATTTGAACGGCGATGCTGGAGGGTAGCGCTTGGGATTACCACTGAAGCCCACGTCACCAACAACGCCCTCGCAGCATTATTTCAACATGACCTCCCGCTCGAAGCCGTCATACAACAACATAGACTACGCTGGCTTGGTCATGTTCTTAGAATGCCGCAAGAGAGGCTCCCACGGCAGTTACTTCTCGCTGGCCCTTTACCGGGATGGAAAAGGCCCGTCGGTGGAATAAGGCAAACCTGGCGAAGAAGAGTTGCGAAGGACACTGAAACCGTCCTCATGCCGCAGAACATCACCTCTGCAAAGTGAAGTGGACTAGCACTTGGTTAACAACGTGCCTCGAAACAGCCCAGTCGCGAGACCAATGGAGAGCCGCAGTCAGAGATACCATCAGAGTCAAGAAGAAGAAGAAGAAGTAGTAGAGCCAGCCGTAGTTCAACATAACAAAATGATGATAATTTACGTATATATTCTTGTCACCACTTTTTTTTTTTCAAAATTGGATTTACCCAAATTTTCGCTTTTTTTATTTTTCTGAGCGTCATTTTTATTTGTCCAACGTCAAAATTAAGATTTGCAGAAATGTTATGTTTTTAGGGTTTTTGGGTAATTTTGGAAATTTTGGATGAATTTTGGCCTTTGTTGCGTGTTATGTCACATATAGCACTGTATCTCGTATATGTTACATAAACGTAGTAATCTAATAGCAGTAGTACAGAAAGTATAAATTGTCAGCGGGGGCGGTGTTGTTAGAGGGGTTTTGGGGGGGGGGGGGTAATTTTCTTTTTTGCATAATAACTGTGTACACGCACGCTGCGTATTATACCGTAAGGTGTCAGGTCTTCTTTCGTTTACTTTTTTGTTTTTTTTCTACTCGTTTCAAAACCAAACCAAAACCCTAGCTTCCAGGGGGGCTGGCGGCGGTGCACAAATCTACTAAATTTAATTATTTTACACTTTTCGATTTTATAATTCTTTAAAATATTTAATTTATTGTCATATATCATTTGTTGTCTAACATTGTTTTCTCTTACTTGTATTCTCTTCTTTGAATGTTCTGTCTGGTAAGATAATCCAATTAAGTACTGCGCTTCCATAATGCATATCATTCATCTAATCAAACCATTTTATTATGGCAATGATGATGATATGGAGAATAACGCTAAATTATTATTTATCTACACAGTTATTAATATTCTTATTTTCTATCATCATTCTGATAAATTATAATCATGATGATAATTTAAATCGTAAAAGAAAATTTGCGGAAGGTGCAGAGAGTTTTTTAGTGTAGAGAAAATATCAAACTTTAGTGCACATTTTGTGCATTTGTGCAAAATGTGAGCAAGTCAAACAATTACTCTAAGATCGTCGTACAACTTTGCTGTTGGCGTACGTTCATTTTTTTTTTACCTTTTTTAGGAGGGGGGCGACGTTATTTCTTGGAGGAGGGCGCCGCCCCCCGCCCCCCCCGTATCTACGCTAGTGTATAATACATATATCTGGTGTCTATGTATCATCTCTTTGAGCATTAACAATGACGAGAACAACTCGACACAATGTGGGGGCCCAGACGTTGAAGAAATTTTTTGCTTTTTAGATGAAATCGTCCTTTAAATCTTTAATTCTTTTCATTTTGCAGAAACAAGAAATTTTTTAAAAGTTTACCCTATTTGAAAGGAAAAATAAGAATTTTTTGCTAAACTCGCACGACATTTTAAGCTTTTTCTATCCAAAAATTTGGTAAAAACGTTGGAAATATACGTATATATATATATACGCGCTCACGAAATTTTGTTGACATGCCTTTTTTGTTTTTTCCTGTGCTTTTACTTACCTTCAAATCGCAACGACAGAGCTGCCCTCCAGATCCATCCCTAGTAGTTTAACATTTATGCAATAAACGTTCTTAAACATCCTATCCTGGTACATATATACGTATATAAGCTCTCATTCCATTCTAGCTGAGATAATCCGAAGAGAAAGTTTTTAAAGAAAATATTCAGCGAAATTGGTATGAGAAACTTGCATAAAAAATGCAATTGAAGTATGTAGCATAATGGCTTGTATATATATACGTAATAGATATACTGATTGACTGTTCAAACATCGTCGAACCTTAACATCACTAAGACAATATATAGAGCGGGGGTTTGGGGGCGGCAGCCCCCAACATTTGAGAATTTTTTGAAAAATCACTGTTAAAACGTAATAGAAACTTTGCATTCTTGTCAAATTTGAGTGCTACTTCCACATTTTGGCTTGGTCATTCTGTCGTCATTTTTATTTTGGCGTCGTCAAAACTATTGTTCATTTCTGCAAACGACGCTATTTTTGACCAAAAAAAAAACCTAGCCTAGCTAGTCTAACAGTGCATGCAAATAGCTATATTCAATGAGTATTCAACTGCTTAAATTTTTTTATTGACTGACATTGATAGTTCTACGCTAAGACGGAACGTGAAATCCCGCGAATATGGGTTGTTCGGCGAAGCTGTGCCCATATTAATTCGCTCGCAACCTAGTCCTCTTCTATTTTTGAACCTAGCCCCATATTAGGCATTTTTAAGACTAGTCCTCTCTTGATTTTGCAACCTCACCATCACCCATATTACTTTTTTCATGCTCCAGAGGAGCATTTTTATTTCTTGTCCTTCTGTCATTTTAAAGGATCCCTTTCCAGCAATGCGGTAATGGATACAAAGGAGCTTGAACAGTGCCGTAGGTAGAGCAGAAAACTGATTATATAAATATACAGTACCACTGAATTCTTACCTCCGCCCCAAGCTTCGGCCGCTGCAAACTCTGTGGGTGTATGAGGATGAAAGTTTTTCACCTCCACAAAGAGTTCGACAGTATGCTCGTCGTGTTCAGCGACACGGATTCACTATATGGATATCGCCGTAGGGCCGAAAAAAGTTGTTTTAGGCGGTTTGACCAGTGGTCAATACGCCCAATAGACCGTAGTGACCACTGGTCACTTCCGTCGGTTTCGGCGATACGCCCATTGAAAAGAGCGTAGTCGATTTACTATATATGCCCCGAACAAAACGCCGAAAAACGCCGTTTTAGGTCGTTTGACCAGTGGTCAATAGGCCCCATAGGCTGTAGTGACCAGTGGTCACTTCCGTCGGTTTCGGCGATACGCCCATTGAAACGAGCGTAGTCGATTTACTATATATGCCCCCGACCAAAACGCCGAAAATCGCTGTTTAGAGTGAGTTTTCCCAACTTTGACCCTGGGCGAGGAACCACGGGAGCCATGCTGACCAGTGGTCACTTCCGGCGGTATCGGCAGTATGCTCATCGTTTTCAGCGACCCCGATTTACTATATATGGGCACCACCCCAAGGCCGAAAAACGCCATTTTTAGTGACTTTTAGGCCATTTCTAGTAAAAGTGGGACTTAGAAACTTTTCGCCCAAACTGGCCAAAAAATGCAAAGTTTGGGCCCATCTCCTGAAAGCTAGGGAGCAAAATTAAAAAATCCCCTCGTTACTTTATGCACCCCTACTGGTAGTTTTCAACAAAAGATACTAGGCCTCTCCAGCTTCTACCCAGTTCTAGAAAAGTGTGACCAAAATTTGCGAAAATTAGCGAAAGTCCGACTTTGGGACCTTGGCACAGAGCCAAAATTGGCCAGGTGCCAAAATGACCAAAAAAAGGTAGCATGGGGGGATCCTGTCTACCAATATATAATAGTAGTATGGTGCCAAAATGCCCACATCGTTCCAACACTTCGCCGTAAAATGCATTTCCAATAAGCGTTATTCACCGAGAAAAAAAACAAACGCACGGTAACTATCGCCTAGTGCAAAAATTCGAAGTTTCGAATTCGAACCAAAAGTATGGTGGTACTTGTAGTACTACTCGAGTTGTTTACGATGGTAACTTTTTTACCACTCCCGGACCTCTAATTAGCTGGCACCAGGCCAACACGGTCTACAGGGGGCCGCGCAGACGCCTTTTTACCCATATTATGTAGGGGCGCTTACGCGCCCCTACATAATACCTAGTGGGTAAATGAAATCTGGTCCACGTCTGTCAAATTTCCAATATTTTATGCATGATTTTGAAAAGTTTGGTATACATTTGATGAAATTCCCGCAAGAAATATTGAATATTTCATGTGGAATATATATAAAATTTAAATTTCCCAAATCTTGAAAAAAGTGAAACATTAAAATAAACTGCAGTGTAAAAAACTAATATGGGCTTTTATGTAAGCACAACACTATGCA